>JASJOG010000478.1:0-151887 GCA_030142905.1 Heliopora coerulea
ACAATTATCAAAAGGAACTGATGACTCAGAATAAAGTCAATTTATTTGTTTTTCAAAATTATAATCCAGCAATGATTCTGCTATTATACATTAAATTCTCCAGAAACTCTATGTTAATAAGTATTGATTTACAAGAGACTGTAGTCAGCCATTTAGAAACATATGAAGAAAAGGAATGTCATACAAATGATTGTATATTTGTTTTCGAAAAAGACAATAACCCTTATTTAATTCAGAATCTTGATGTATTGATATTAACTTATTAGTAGGCTCATCCTCTTGACAAGTCAACTTGTCTAGCATTAGGCAGAGTAAAATAAAGAGTGTGCCCTTGTCACTTAATGGGTTAATGAGATGGCTGTTAACTCGGTAAGGTGCAGGGCTCGTCCCCTTCATGAGTGAAATCCTCTGGTGTTAGCCAGAGTAAAATGACAGAGAGTGTGCCCTTGCCTGTTAATGGGTTAAAGTTGACCCTAACAATATTTAATCAATTCTTTTCTTGCTCTAAATGTTTGCTAAGCTCAGAGATGGACCCACATGAATTTGTAAAAAATTGTTTTAAAGCTGGTGCAAAGATAATCAACAAAAACTAGGGTCACAGTTGTGAAAGACATCATGACATACTCATATACACAAAGACCAAACTGGTTTCATGTATAATTATCCAGGACACTGCAATCCTGGCATCTTAAGAAATTTGGGAATTGCAGCAGATCCCCACATTATTAAAGCTGCATCAGTATCAGTAGCAGCCATAAAGTCATGTCCCCATCTTGCTGGAGGTTATTTATGGAGATTGCACCTTTGAAACTTAGGGGATCACACTTTGTCTGTTTTCAGTCACTGTCCAAATGCAATAGTTACAATCTGTTTTGCAAGTATTTTTTGCATTGCTGCTGGGTAATGTTATGGTGCACCACAAGCATCATTATAACGTGGCCATTCTGGTTGTACTTTTCCTTCAATTTATCAGCACAAAAATAGTAACCTAACATCCCAACCTTTGCTACATTCTAGGGTAGTCTTTGATGAATATCTTGTGGAAAATTTCTACCCCTTTTCACTAGGAAGTGCAAAAAAAACTGAAAGAGCTGGTTGGATAACTGAGAAGACCATGGAGGTGAATGCCTGCTACCATGAACCGCACTAATTTTTATGGACATTTGTGCTACTGAAAAGATTGAATTCATAGCAGGAAAAGAATTAAAAATTTGAAATTTAAGGCTGCTAAGTTTCTTCAGATTATCTGACAATAATTTTAAAAAGGGACTGTTGAATTGCTCAGAATTGCTCAACACCTCCAGGATCGACACATCAAGGTGTAAACCTCCCAATCTTTCTGGTAAAGAAATTGTAACAAACAAAGTTCTGCCACATGGATATATATCAAACAAAAACCCTTCAAACCCATAAATATCAAAATTCAAAAGTGTATCTAATATCATGATGTCAATCAACCGGACAATATATATCCAAGTTCTGTCACTTGGATATATATCAGTCAAAAACCCTTCAAACCCATAAATATCAAAATTCAAAAGTGTATCTAATATCATGATGTCAATCAACCGGACCTCTCACACTAAAGAGAACTGGAGTTGAGTTTGCCTGGAGTTTACAGTTATTTGCTTATTACTCTAATGGATTTGTTTCACTCTTTGACAACGCATTTTCTGCTTGGTACTGGTTTCACGAAGTCTCTGACTTTTGCTGTTAATGCGTCTAAATGATAGTCTCATTAAAAAAGGCCCTGGAAGCTCACCAGTGGATGTGGGCAAGATCAGCACTAAATTTCAAAAACTGTCGCAATTACCTTGAGTAGAACTAAAAGTGCATCGCGGCGGATCTTTCGAGGATGCGGACATTCTTTCATCCTGGCATGCAACGCATGTATGTCAGTATTATCGAATTTGCCATGTTATCCCAGAATTTTAGGTTGAACGCCCAGGGAGACCAGTGAACGACCCCATCTTGAAGTAATACCATTTATGAAAACTACAATTAAGCGAAGAGTGACAATGATGACAACGACGATGGACGAGGGAAGGTCTCGAGCTGGTGGACGACTTCGATGAATTTGCAGGCGAATAAAGAGTTTCTTGTTTGCCTTCATGGGTAAGCAATTGTCGTCGGGTAGATGCACGAAAACAATAAATTCGTCATTCTTCATTTCTATTTGAGTGGCATACTTTGAGCAAATGTTTTCCTAAACAAGGTTTGAGTTTAATTTGACCAACACTACTTTCCTTCGCTAAGCTTCGTTCCGCAGGCCACGAGGATACAGAGAGGCCAAAATTATCCTCCGATATCAGCCAGATACAAACTCTAGGTGTTCGAACCAGTTTTATAGCTAAGAAAAGCACCACTTTACGTGCTTTCCAATTTGAGATAAGGAGAGCCTTGAAAGCTCTAGGATATCAAAACCCCTACGGAATAATAAATTTATGTTGGCTTTTTCACACAGACAACGTTAAACATGAACTCTGTCGTGAGCATTTGGTAACTCCCGATTCGAAAGTCGATATTTTTCTTGTTAAGGAACGCATTACAAATCCGCAGGACAGATTTGAAGAAAAACTCATATACTATCCGAATCAGTTCGTTTTCTCTTTGAAAATGCAAAATTCGCGTTCATGGAAGGCTTTTTCTGAGGTATAGTTTTTCGCAGTGATGTCCCAGGAAATTCAGACATGTTGGTAAAATGGAGCAGTTTGATTGGTCCACCCATCGATGTAAAGAAACGTGCTGATTGGCTTATAAGATCTTCTGCACTTGTTACAGTCGGCCACTCAACGCGACTGCATTCCGAAGGCCTTAACTCGGAGATATCCGGCAAGACGAAGATTGTCGTATTACCCGCCAAACCTAAAAAGCGGGAAATTTGAATCACAGCCTTGAAGAAGTCAATTTTAGGTTTAGAGTAAACGGTTTACCCTCAAAAATTCCTGAGTAGTTAGAGGCGAACTTATGGGAAAGCATAAGGAACGTATTTTCGCCTATATTTAGCATGGATAACTTTTCTCTTTTTCATCATTCGTTTATTTATTTTTTTAAATTGTGGTATTAATTTAGGGGGAAAAAATACAGGAGGCAGAGTTAATCTCATGAGTTTGCTAGAATGGGAAATCAAATGGATAATCTGTTTTAGTCTCCTTATATGTCAGGCGAAGGGTGGTTTTTCAAATCCAGCTTTTGCAATTTTCCATCTGTTTTATAGAATGGATCTCTTGGTCATACTTACCGTAAGCTTTCTCATAAAGTTGAAAAATATGTAAACAGAAGGGGGGACTGTAGTTGATGTGAAAAGATGATGCAGTAGCTTTTTACAACAATCGGGTGAGACGAACATGTCCGCCATCCCCATGCAATTTCCTTTTTATCGAAAGTAGGCAGGCAACCTTACAGTTGAAAGAGACTTCGATGGAGCTAATGTTTCTTTCTAAACATGTCTAAATTGCTGAGGAAGAAAACGAAGACAGTTCAATAATCATGTATTTCACCGTTTTCCTGTGTAACTGAAGCTCAAGAGGATAATTATTCTTAAAACTTTAAAGTTTGTAAGATGGATTTTGTGAGCGTTTAACACTTCAATATTGGTTTGAGGTTAAGAAAACATGACTCAACGACAGTGAACCTTATAGAGTAGTTTTTCAATCCTGTGAACCAAAAAAAGTTGACATCGAGTACATAACTGGTTTATCCAACTAGCTCGAGTACGTCACAGGTTTGTGCAATTTTCTTCTCTGGAATACATTCAGGAGCTTTACTAAAGATGTAGAATAGTCAGCTGAAGGTTGACCACCTGAAAAACGGTAAGTCTAACCTCACCAAAAGTCTATAAACGGTATTCACCAGAAGCGTCTCCAGCGTTTTACTTTTATTTTAGGAATGTGCTGAAAGGGGAAAAACCTTTACATCAGGGGAGCGTAATTATTCAGTTGAAGCATATAATTATACCAACTGAATTCTTCCATTCTTGTTTTGGCTTACAAAAATTCTCACAAATATTTCCATATGCAGGGACTTTGTACGTTCAGACTCAATGCTTAGAATGCTGAGATTACTGTTGCCTGCCACTGTGGAAGGCAAAGAAGTCTTTACAATCTTTAACGTGGAGAAACTGCGTTCACAAGCAACATTGATTACAGATATTGTAATTGCAATCTCGTGCAGCCGAAAAAGTTCGCTGAAAACTTGTTCGAAAATCTTGTTTCAAAAATCTTGTAAACTAAAGTAAACTAGAGGACTTTTCCATGCTACGCTTGACCTTTAGTTCCAAGATTCTCTTTGCCTGGTTTAGCTCGTGACTGAAGTCCTGTACATCTGTTTCATATCCCCCTGCTTGTAGCTGCACGGCTATTTTGTCCAGAAAATGGACACTACTGGGACTCAGTGCATGGATTCAATTCATGATGTGGCAGTTGGATGTCGATAACTGCTGCTCAATTTCTCCGGTCATGGAGTCAAAGATAGAATAGAAAATGTGGGTTTTGAATTCATCCTTGTTAGCTAAATCTATACAAGTCACAAATGTAGAATTACCACCGATTGTTCAAGTGGCGTGTTCTGAGGGGGAATTCTTGTCGCGATCCTTTGCGTAGAAGAAATATTGCAACTATGGACAGTAGAAATTACGTCTGAAAAAATGCCATCGAAGCAACAGTCATCATGATAGAGCTCAAAAGATTCTCACACGGCATTCACAACGTCAATAGCTCTGGTAAGATCAATTTTCGGCGATTGAAGCATGTGTGAGAGTGCCTTTGTGTCACCAAGAATCTTTCAGAAGATTGCAAGAAGGCCAAAGAATTTGATGCCAAACTGAGCAAGTAAACCTTAGGTATCATCGGCTCTTTCAGGATTCTTTTGGTTAGAAATCTGATGAAGCACACGAATTACGGTTGCCAGTCGATCCACGATAGTCTTGTAAGCAAAGCACCTACGGACCCACCGTGTGTCACTTAACCTTTGAAGTTCTCATTGCACGCCCCCATACATTTCGATTTGTATTTTAAGCCAGTTTTGGTGTACATAAGAGCCAGAAATAATCACATACAATCTCCGGGGCAAATGAAAAAAATCTTCATCCTCTGGGATTGATTTTACTACATCTATAAGGACTAGGTTTATACAATGTCCATGACCGTGAACATAGAAAACGTATTTTGCGACAGTCTTAATATGATTTGATACTACTGAATGACTTCCATTCATTACTACAGTGCCATCATATCCTTGACCAACTAGGTATTGTTTGTATTTCATTCCACATCTTTACAAGCACTGAGTTATTTTCTCAGCTAAGCCTTCATCATCCAATCGATCAGCTTCAAAAAATTTTAAAAACTTAAAGTGGATTGTCCTATTGTAATAGTACCTTAGGAGGACAGACAGTTGTTCTGTCTTCTTTATGTCTTTGGTCTCATCTGCCATGATGGAAAACTGTTCACCCTCTTTTACTTCACGAATAATCTGTCTTCGTACCTTATCAACTAAGCACTACAGAACTTCGTTTTAAATGGTGTTGCTAGTACACTTGGCGCTCTGACGTTCTGTCATCTTCCTCTCGATTAATGGATTATGTTTTACAAGTAGCTGTAATATTTCCAGAAAGTTTCCATTACTCTTTGACAGGTTTGGTTTCCAGTGTCCTCTTTGAGCAATATTTTGTGCTGCAGTTAACAGAACCTTTGCAATGGTCTTCATGTGCTGTTGGTTCGGTTGTTTCTTCTTCCTGTGACCTTCACTCGTCATCTCTAATAAAGAGGTGTTGCTATCTACCATCCTCTTATGCTCATTTCCAGACCACCTTTGCATGCCCATGACATTCTGATTTTGCCTGCGAAGGAAACCCATCAGCTTTGTATAAGACTTTTTCCCAGTTGGGGTAACCTGTGAAGGTGAATGTTGACCCAGGTGCACTTGGTAGGGCAAAGTGGCGGCTGGCAAACAGTAAGCTACATCTCTGCTTTGAGAGTACTGTAACCATGAATGAAAACCATACCCTGATTCTTGAAAATTCCTCTCTACCCCTCCTTGTATTGTTTGAGGGAATCGTTTTAGAAGTGCTTTCATAAGATGATATGAAAATTAAAGTTGCCTTACCTTGTGTACACTAATAAAAAATCCACCAAATACTACACGATTTTCATACACTCTTTGTTTCACCTTATCAATTTGGTCTGCTGCAACACTGCATGGCCAAAAGGGCTTCCGAAGCACTTCGGATTGGGGTCCAACTCTCAATAGGCAATCTGGTAATAAAGTATCAGTTAGGGGTACTCTACACACGTTGAGAGACCCATTGCATTCATTTGCGGAAAAGCAAAAAATGTTTCGGATTTCTGGTTTATGTGGGACAGTAGAGCGGCCACCCTCTCACCTTCTCAACAATCATCGATGAGTATACTGCATTAGCAGGTCTTTGACTGTGAAACTCATACTCATCTAAAAATCATAATTAATTACTAATTAATCTCAAGTATCGTAAAAATAAATAAATACTTGGGGTACACTCTAAGTTTTATGTTAAATTAGTATTATGTATTGTAGTCAAAACGACACGCCATATTTGGACTGTAAAAATCGCTTCATTTTTTCAGTGACCATCGGACATGTTTTAACGTTGTTCTATTTTGTTTCCTTGTTTTGTTTGTACATATATTTGTATAATAAAATCTTTGCTGCGTGTATCAGACTCTTAACAGGTTATAGGCCCTGGCGGCATTCAAATTCAAGAAGCAGTTGTAATGTCAAATTCGAGAGAAGTGTGATGGCTTCTAACTCGGAGGCGATAACGGTGAGCATAATTCCATTGAATGGCATTAATTAACCTACTTGGAAAGTACAGTGTCGAATGCTACTGATGAGACATGGCCTTTGGGGCATTGTGACCAAGACTGAAGAGGCTCCGAGTGAAGAAGAAGCTGAATAGTACGTCAAATTCGTGGTAAGGAAAAGTCGTGCTCTGGCAACCATAGTCTTATCTCTGGAACCTTCGTTCCTGTACCTCCTTGGAGATCCACAAGACCCTTCTGTGGCCTGAAAGAAGCTAGCAGATGAATTTAAAAAAAACGTGGGCAAACAAGTTGGAATTGCATGGTAAACTCTACTCATTGGGGTTGGAAGACGGAGACTAAATTCAAAAACACGCCAAGACAGTGGTGTAGCTAGGACTTTTTATTGGGTGGGCTGACATTCAAATTTTCTGACAATGGCCACAAATCAGTGATAATTCCAGTGATGCTCGTAGCTTCATATTTCATCGAGAAACAGTCGACAGGCGACGGGGATTCTGCGCAAGTAGCTGGCGAATGTCATCTGTCAAAATAGCGAGAATTTGCAAATGGCAAATGATGTAAATAGTGCGAGTAACGCGAATATTGAGTCATCAGAGTCATTATTAGAATTTTACTAAGTGTTTGACTTGAACTGCAATTAAATTACAATTTTTAGACACTTAATTTCTTTAGAACCATCAGCTTTCCTGACAACCCCAATTTTCCGACTGAGGACAGAAATTTTCCGACAAACAGCTCAGCGAGGCGACTTTGGGGGAAACCGCCCCCCAGCCCCTCCTCTGGCTAAGCCACTGCGCCAAGATGACAGAAATCTTTGTTGGATTGTCAGTTATCGATGACCCTGTTCAGGAGGAGGAACGATTGGTTCACCTGTTAGAAGTTTTCCTGATTCGTATGATATGCTGGTAATGGCCCTCAAGGAAAATATGGACGTGTCGAAGGTGGAAATCATCACAGAGCATTTGTTGCACTAGGAGCAAACGCTGAAGGAACTAAGTGGTTCTGAAACAAATAATGAAGTGAAAGCCATGATTGTCAAGCAACAATGAAGAGGTAAAGGTCCAAAGTGTCATTCTAGAAAGATTGGCAATATTAAAAGTAACTATAGAGAGCTGAACACACTAAAGGTTGAATTTGACCAAAAATTTAATCAAAATCTTGATAACAAGCAACGAGCTTATAATGTGGCTGAAATGCAATGCACAGACAACAGCTCAGACAGTGACGAAGTGGGGTTGATGGCTAAACATGCACTGAGTTACAATGAAGGAATGAACACATGGATCATGGACTCTCGAGCAACCTGTCGCATGTGCAATGATGCTAGCCTGTTTGTCATATTGCATAACTTAGAAAAGCCTCAAGAAGTCACACTGGGAGACGGATATGTTGTCCAAGCAACTGTTCGTGAAGCTGTGGTAACAGAAATAGAGCCTCCAAAGAGCCAGAAGGTAAAAAGGTGTACATTACAAGATGTACTGTATTTTCCAAGCTTGTCTTATAACTTAATCGGTGTGTCTACAGTAACAAAGTCTGAAATATCTGTCAAGTTTAATGAATATGAATGTCACACTCAGGATGAAAATCGAACGTCAATTGCTTCTTAAACTAGAATACGAAAAATGTATTGCTGAACAGTTCGAGATCCCATTAAGCAAATGCTACTTCAGAAAATCCAAGCAAAGAAAGCGAGGAAGTCATTTAACACGAACGATATGGTCACTTTGCTGTACAAAACTTTCAGAAGCTGGAAGATGATACCCAGCTGGTCGAAGGCTATGACTATTACATATCCAAAGATATCGACTTCTGTGAATCCTGCACTGAAGGAAAACATCATCGAAAGAAGTTCCCTGTCAACGGAAGTGAACGTACCAAAAGGCCACTCGATTTGTTCCACAGTGATGTGAGTGGCAAGATGAAAGCATAATCACTTAGTAGAGCTGAATATACTCCCTAACATTCATCGATTACCACCCTCACTACGTATGGTTCTCTGTCTTAAAACGCAAAGATGAAGTATAAGAAATTTCTGTAGTGGAATGTCCTGGCTGAAAAATCCACTGGTAAAAAGCTCAGAGTCTGGCATACAGATAACGGAAGCGAATACATCTCAGCAGAGTTCGAGTATTACCCAAAGAAACAAGGGATGAAACACCAGCTTACTTTGCCGAAGACACCGGAACAAAATGACGTGGCTGAAAGCATGAACCGAACAATGGTTGAATCTATAAGGTCCATGTTGGCTGATACAAAGCTCCCGCGTAAGCTCTGGCCAGAAACACTATCAACTGCTGTATATGTCAGAAACAGGAGTCACACCATGGCAGTGAAAGGAAAAACTTCATTTGAGGCCTGGATGGGTCAGAAACCTAACGTAAAGGATCTACGTGTATTTGGATGTGAAGCACGTGCCTATGTGCCAAAGAACGAACGGCAGAAACTCGATGAAATAGCAAGAAAATGTATTGTGTTGGGTCATGGTAGTTAAACGAAAGGATATCGTCTCTATAATCCAGAATATGGAAGGGTCTTCCACAGTCAAGATGTCAGGTTCAACGAATCATCCCACAAAGCTGAAGTATCAAAAGAACAAGAGCCGGAGAAAAACAGTAACGTGGAGCTTGATTTCTCAACTAACGAAGAGCCTATCGTAGATGAGACATCTGAGCCTGCAGCCTTGAATAGACCAGAGGGAGATAAAAGACCGCCTGACTGCTATGGCGAGTGGGCCACTGCTGAAAAGAACGGTCATGATAACAAGCCAAGAACTGTCAGAGGAGCTCTGGCAAGTCCACAAAAAGACAAATTGGCAAAAGGGATGGAAAAAAAACTGGCGTCGCTTCAAAATGAAACGAAATTTAGGATTTGGTGGAACTGCCTAAAGATCGGAAAGCAGTTGTTAGGAAGTCGTTATTTCAAGTCAAGAAAAATGCAGATGTAACAGTTGAGAGACACATGGCACGTCTGGTAGCTCAAGGATTCTGTCAAAAGTTTGGTGATGAACAAGGGCTGATAATGTAATAACCCAATCAGTGCGTTCGCTCACATCAATGGGGTGGACCAATCAGACTTCTCGATTTTACCAACGTGTCTGAATTTACTGGGATATCACTGCGAAAAACTATACCTCAGAAAAAGCCTTCCGTGAACGCGAATTTTGCATTTTCAAAGAGAAAACGAATTGATTCGGATAGTACATGAGTTTTTCTTCAAATCTGTCGTGGGGATATGTAATGCGTTCCTTAACAAGAAAAATATCGGCTTTCGAATCGAGATTTACGAAATGCTCACGACCGAGTTCATGTTTAACGTTGTCTGTGTGAAAAAGCCAACATAAATTTATTATTCCGTAGGGGTTTTGATGTCCTAGAGCTTTCAAGGTTATCCTTATCTCATAAATACGAAAGTACGTAAAGTGGTACTTTTCTTAACTCTAAAACTGGTTCGAACGTGTATGGCTGATATGGGCGGATAATTTTGGCCTCTCTTTATCCTCGTGGCCAGCGAGAACGAAGCTGAGCATAGGAAAAGAGTGTTGGTCAAATTAAACTCAAACCTTGTTTAGGAAAACATTTGCTCAAAGTATGCCACTCGAATAGAAATGAAGAATGACGAATTTATTGTTTTCGTGCATCTACCAGACGACAATTGCTTACCCTTGAACGCAAACAAGGAACTCTTTATTCGCCTGCAAATTTATCGAAGTCGTCGACCAGCTCGAGACCTTTCCTCGTCCATCGTCGTTGTCATATTGTCACTCTTCTCTTCATTGTAGTTTTCATAAATGGTATTACTTCAAGATGGGGTCGTTCACTGGTCTCCCTGGGCGTTTAACCTTAAATTCTGGGATGACATGACAAATTCGATAATACGGACATCCATATGTTGTATGCCAGGATGAAAGAATGTCCGCATCCTCGAAAGATCCGCCGCGATGGACTTTTAGTTCTACTCAAGGTAATTGCGACAGTTTTTGAAAGTTAGTACTGACCTTGCTTATATCCACATGTGAACTCGCAGGACCTTTTTTAATGAAGCTATCAATGAGACGCATTGACAGCAAAAGTCAGAGACTTCATGAAACCAGTACCAAGCAGAAAATACGTTGTCGAAGAGTGAGACAAATCCATAAGAGTAATAAGCAAATAACTGCCAACTGCAGGAAAAGTCAAATTTAGCTCTCTCTAGTGTGAGAGGTCCTGTTGATTGACATCATGATATTAGATACACTTTTGAATTTTGATGCACTTAATATTTATGGGTTTGAAGGGTTTTTTACTAATATAAATCCAAGTGACAGAACTTTGTTTGTAACAATCTCTTCACCACAAGGATTGGGAAGTTTACACCTTGGTGAGTCGATCCTAAAGGTGTTGAGCAATCCCGAGCAATCCAACAGGCCTTTTTTAAAATTATTGTAAGGTAATGTGATGAAACTTAGCAGCCTTAAATTTCAAATTTTTAATTCTTTTCCTGTCACGAATTCAAATTTTTCAGTGGCACAAATGTGCATTAAAATTAGTGCAGTTCATGCTAGCAGGCATCTACCTTCTTGGCTTTCTCAGTTATCCAACTAGCTGTATCAGTTTCTTTTGTACTTCCTAGTGAAAAGGGGTGGAAATTTTCCACTAGATATTCATCAAAGACTACCCCTAGAATGTAGCATAGGTTGGGATGTTAGATTACTATTTATCTGCTGAGAAATTGAAGTAAAAGTACATTCAGAACGGCAACGTGATAATGATGCCTGTGGTGCACCATAACATTGCCCAGCAATGTAAAAAATACTTGCAATACAGATTGTAAGTATTGCATTTGGAAAGTGACTGAAAACAGATAAAGTGTGATCCTCTAAGTTTGAAAGGTGCAATCTCGATAAATAACCGACAGCATGCAGCTTTAACAATGTGGGGATCTACTGCAATTCCCAAATTTCTTAACGATGCCAGGATTGCAGTGTCCTGGATAATGCTACATGAAATCAGTTTGGTCTTTGTGTATATGCATGAGTATATCATGATGTCTTTCAATAATGATAGTAAGGCGGTTTACTAACCCGTCAATAGCGTGTTGTTATTGTAGTCGATTGTTTTCCAGAATCTGTTTTCGTTATTAGAGTACCGTTTTGTTTCTTTAGAATTTCTTTCTCCATATTGCGACATTCTACAAGTGGTACCTCAATCTCTGCGTTGGCTTGTATGAATGGTTCATTTGTTTGAAGTAGATCTCTTCTATTTCGTCTCAATACTCTGCCTACTTCTGTTCGGATTTCATAGGATCTCGGGTTTTGGTCTTGTTCAATCACTCTTGCTTTGACTGGCCGTGAGCCGTCTTTATTTACTCGAACCGTTGATCCTTCTTTAAGTGATGGATGTTTCTTTGTTGTTCTGTCGTGATATTCTTTTTGCTTCTCCATCAAGGTTGTTTCCTTTTCGAGGTACTTGTTCTCATTAGGTGTCTGGGTGCACTGTTGAAATGATGGAAGTCTTGTTCGAATCTTTCTTCCAAACAGTCGTTCAGAAGGCGACGGTCTTCCGTTGGGAACTGGGCATGCTCGATGTGCTTGAACTGCTATGTACGGGTCTTCTTCCTTCTTACTAGCTTTCTTGAGAAGCTGTTTGATAGTTTGAACTGCTTGTTCTGCCATTCCGTTTGACTTTGGGTGTTCTGGAATCGATTTGGTGTGGATAAAGTCCCATTTTCTTGTAAATTCTTTAAACTCTTTACTGCTGTATTGTGGTCCGTTATCAGAGACTACTTTGCGTAGTGTGCCATGTCTTGAGAATATTGACTTCAGTTTCTGGATGAATTGTTTGCTGGTGTTGTCCAACTTTGCTGTTTCTGGATAATTGGAGTAGTAATCGACGACAATCACAAAGTCGTTGTTTTGAAACTTGAATTGATCTGTTGCTACTTTCTCCTAAGGCTTCTTAGGAAGATTGTGCGGCATCAGAGGCTCTTTCTGCTGGTATTTTCTATAATCCTGGCATACACTGCATCCTTTAATCATCTCCATTATTTCCGTGTTCATCCCAGGCTAGAACAATGTTTTTCTAACTCTAGATTTACATTTGTCGATTCCCATGTGTCCGTCATGTATTTTCTCTTTCATGTCCATTCTCATGGTCTTGGGAACTATCAGTCATTCTTCTTTCATGATTACTCCGTTAGCTTCAGTGATTTCCTGTCTAAATGGAAAATATGGTGTAAGTTCAACTGGAAGCTGGGCTTTGTGGTTTGGCCATCTATCTTTTAAGACATTGCTTAGCTTCTGCAGGACTTGGTCTTTCTCGGTTTCACGTTAAAATTTGTTAAGCATTGTTTGGCATATCGGTAGATTGGATATTATCACGTGAATTTGGCCCTCTAAATTAAGTTCATCTTCTGGTAGTCGAGGTAGGTATGCTCTTGATAGTGTGTCTGCAACGGGTAAGTTCTTTCCGGGGATATACTGCATTGTCATGTCGAATCTCTTAAGTCTTAATCTGGATCTCTGGATTCATGGAGGGGCGCTTGCAATTGGTTTTGAGAAGATGGGTTGAAGAGGCTTATGATCGGATTCTACAACGAAAGGTTTGCCGTATACGTAATCGTGGAATCGCTGAGTGCCAAACACGATTGCCAAAGTCTCTTTTTCGATCTGTGCGTAGTTTTGTTCTGTTTTAGTCAGCGATCTGTTGGCATATGCTACTGGGGCCCATGATTCATGCTTTTTCAGTAGAAGTGCTCCTAGGCCATACTTTGATGCATCAACTGATATCATGGTTTGTAAATTAGGATCTTAGTACTTAAGAGTGGGGCTTGATGATCATTCTTTCTTGAGCTGTTTAAGGGCTTTATCTTAATGCTCGGTCCATTGCCATTCAGCGCTTGACTCTAATAGTTGTCGTAGACATGTTGTCTTGGATGAATGATCTGAATTAATTTTCTAAGATATGTCACCATAACTAAAAATCTTTGTGGGTCCGACTTGTTGGTTGGTATTGGGATGTTCGTGATCAGTCTGATCTTTTTTTGGGTCTGGTTTTACCCCTTGATCTGAGAATATGTGACCGAGGAAGGTCATTTCTGTGGTTCCAAAAAACACATTTTTCCTTGTTTAACTTCAAATCTGATATATCAATTCTTTCGAGGACTTGCAAAAGGCGGACACTGTGTTCTTCTCTGGTCTTTCCCCTATTGATGATGTCATCCTGAACATTTGCGCAGCCTTCAATGCCTTCGAGTATTTCGGTTATCTTTTTCTGGAACACTTCACTTGCACTTAAGATTCCAAAGGGAAGTCTCTTAGATTTATACCTGCCAAATGGGGTGTTAAACGTTAGAATCTTTGAGCTCTCTTCATCAACTTTTATTTGCCAATATCCAATTGACGCGTCTAACCTCGAAAAGAAATTTGCATCCGCCATTTCTGCCATGATTGACTTGGCGTTACGTATTAGGTAGTGTTCTCTCTTTATTGCCTTGTTTAGATCATATGGATCAAGGCATATTCGCAGTTTTCCATTTGGCTTCTCGACTATAACTCGAGAATTCACCCAATCGATCGGTTCTCTACTTTGTCAATGATTTCGTTTTTTTTCCTTGCGTTCAAGTTCAGTTTTTAGGTTGTTTTTCAATAGATACTGTACTTTACGAGAAGGGTGTACCACCGAGTTTGCATTTGTTTTCAGATTGATGATGTTCTCCAGATAAGCAACCAATATCTATAAAAACGTGTGCATAATGTTGTGTAATATAAGAATTTCGCTTTATTTGCATTACACGTTTGATAAGATTGAGGTGTTGACTTGTTTGCCAGTCGTAGGATCGGAGACGACTTGACTGGGATGACGAAAAACTGTATCGTATAATCAATCTTTCCTTTTGTTTTTAGTCGTGATATTCATTTATCCGAAATTGGTAGTTCTGTTCCATCATGCGAGTAGTTTCTCTTTCGTTTGGTGTAATTTGTGCTTTTTTGGAAGTCATTTAAATAGGCTATGTGGAAGTCATTTAAATAGGCTACGTTGGCTTGTGTTCCTATATCGATTTTATATTCGACGAGTAATCCAGTTATATGTACTTCGTTTTGTCCATGATCACAACACTACAGCAGAACCTCCATTAAATGGCCACCCCTGGAAAATAGCGAATTAGTAGCTTAATTCAAATTTAATGGAATTTCACATACTGTAACTCATGCAAAAATTGCACAATACGCCGTAATATATAGACGTAAATGAAGATTTGTTCATTTGCTCGACAAACTTCTCTACCTTAATGATCACTTTGATGAGGGGCTGTTATTGAAAAAATGTCGTTGCAAGTGATAGGCTGACTCTTTCATTTGGCAACATAATCAGATTAATATTTGATGAAGTGCGTACTAAACATCAAGGATTCCAATGCAGCTGGAGTAGTGAACAAGAAACCGGACCAACGTACAGTTATCAGATTATGAGCGGCCTAGTTTACTGACAGATACAGAAATTAAATGTACATCACCAATCTCGTGGCAACAGGGTTTAGTATGTATTCAAAGAGGCCGTTTAAGAAGATTTGTAGATTTGTGTTTTGACACAAAATGGAAAATAATGCAAATTTACTTATAATTACGTAGTGGTTTGTGAGGTGACCTTTTAATCCAGGTTGAGAATAATAAAAACTGTTCATAGGGACTTCTGCAAGGTGACCGCTGAATATAGGGACGATGAATACACGTTTGAGTGTATAACCTTCGTTCGGTTTCATAATAGAATGTCATCGCGTTCCCTCGATATCTTCGCAGTACGAAAGAGAGACTTTGGTGGACTAATGATCGGACTTCATTAAATCAGAATTGTATGTCTAACTTTATTATGAAACATTTTCAGGTCTATTTGTGTAGTTTACTTTCACAGAAATTATTTTACTAATTAATTGAATATTTAGCATTCCTTAAGTTTTGTAAAGTAAAATACAAATCCTGAAAAACAATGACATCTTGAAAAGCCAAGATGAGTTAATAACAAGACGAGGAATAATTGCAATATTTCGACTTTATTTAAAGTCGTTGTCAAATCGAAATGAATTACAAGCAAGCAATTTGGTTTTTACTTCATTTCACAGAATTGTCTGCTGGAACCGGATTAAGTTTTGTCATTTACATATTAACCATCATACATAGGATTACTTTAATTTCAGTTTGTTTCTTTGCTTGATGGTGATGTCTAGATAACGTCGAAATTTCCGTCGTCGCTTTTATCGCTATGTTTTCTTACTAAAAGTTTTAATTCAAGTCCGATTATTAAAGTCTCAAAAACTCTACACATTACCGACCTCACCTAACTATTCTTTTCTTCAAATTCATAGACATGACAGAAGAAACCTTCAGCTGAAGTTATATATTAGCTAAATCAATGTAAAGTACACTATCCATCCTTAGTCGATTGCAAAGTATGCAATCTACAGGTACTTATGTCTTTCCATCAAATTGGGAAACAAAGTCATAACCCTTTGAACCTAACCCAGCATTTGATTCGCTAACACAGACATACCACTGCCAAGATGGTCAATTCAATACAGTAATGCTTAAATTAATATAATCATTAAACTAGACATCGAACATCTGCAACATCTCAACTTCTTCAATATCGTTTTCAAAGTCAAGTAAAATTTAAGTGTGATTACATAGCAAATGCCTTTCTTGTAAGACCCTACAGAAAACTATTTTAAAAAATGCAATTCCTTGAAAATTCAATGCAGCACCCTATGAATCATCTCTCATGAACTATTGAGTGACCTATGAAAGCTGCTCCAAGGAATGCTTCCAAAATATTGCTATATAGACTATTAGCATGACCATGTCTGTTATGTAAACAAAATCTATCAAACTTGAAGCATCTGCACTCTTTTTAGCTCATTGTTCACTCCTAAAATATGGAATTTCCTACTCAGGGTGTTTCTTCACAAGTAATATCAAAATGGAGGGCCCTATAGGCAGTTCTGGACAATGTAGAAAAATTCTAAAGGTTACTATTCCAAAAATCAAGAGAGCAACATAATACTGTACAATAGGAGAATGAGTTTCTCTTGTTTCTTGGAAGAATACTACCTTCAAACCTTTTTACATTTTTTCTGTAATTCCTCTCATTTGCTGATAATGAATACACAAGCCAAATATTTTGTTTACCATATTTTCCTATACATTACTTCCTAAGAAATCCAAAAAATGACAATTTACACACAGTATGCCATCTCATCCAAGAAATTAAATCAAACACAAAATAAGTCAGTGTTACCCTTTGTTGTACTTTACTGACCAAAATGTTTACATGCATTTACAAAGCTTAATTCCTAGTCATAAGGTTTAACCTTAGCTTGTACATGTAGCAAAAAAGCCACTGCAGTGACACTATTTACACGGAGTCCCATAAATAATACATAAACATAAAGCATACCAGTGCCAACAAATGTCAGGCAAATAACCCTTTCGAAAATATCCTATAGGATCCTATAGGAATTCTTATAGGATATTTTTAGTCCTATAAGAATTCTTATTAGACACGTCTTTTCCTACTGGAATTCTTATAGGACACATCTTATCTCACCGATATTTTTGTAAGATCTGACTTATCCTATAGGAATTCTTATATAGTATTTTTGGTCCTATAGGAATTCCTGTAAGGCATGTCTTGTCCTATAGGAATTCTTATGGACTATTTTTAGTCCTATAGGAATTCCTGTAAGGCATGTCTTGTCCCATAGGAATTCTTATAGGACACATCTTGTCCCATTGATATTTTTGTAAAATGTGCCTTCCTATAGAAATTCTTATAAGACATGTCTTGTCTTACAGGAATTCTCTGTTATACTATATGATTGGAACTTTCACAAACCACAAAATCATTGCAAATATAAGTGATGTAAAAGTCACAATTTAGTTTTAATGAGACCCTCAGTTGTCATTAATTTGATAAGGAAGCAGACAAAAGTAATATTTCCTTCCTGAAACTAATTTTATACATTTTTTCCTAACCTGATCTGGATATATGGCTATTTGCATTCCAGACAGTTCTACTTGAACTAGAAAGAAACTATATACAATGCCACTGACATTCCTTTCACTGTACAGTGGTCTTGCGCACTCAACCATTGGTTGTACTAACACCAAAATATAAGAAGTACAAGAACAATATTGCAAATTATTTACATTACATGAGCATATTGGTTTAATTAATAATAAACCAATAATGCTGCCATATTTGAAATGTTCATGTTCAAATGTTATACTGTGGTTTCTGTGTTTTTTGGAGCGCACATATTGGATGCCTGAAAAATATCTATGATTTATAATAAACCTTGAGTACAGAACTCCACTTCGATTGGTTACTGTTACACCTAGGAGCTGCTGAACTGCAAGTGTTTGTGATGCAGAAAGCTGTATTGGGTTTTCTTGACCAATACCTTTAACAGTATCTGAAAAAACAGTTTCATTACCCACAGGCTTATTGTTTGTCAGACTCTGATACAGACTAAGCACGGTGGGAAATGTTTCATCATCAATGCACTGTTTTCCAGAGACAGTAATCTTTCGTGACAAAATAAAGGACTCTGCAATTTGTTTTGGAACAAATTGTGTACCATGGAACATCTTCTGCAAATAATGGTTGCTTGACTCAAACAAAAAAGCAGCTGATGACAATAAAGGGCCACAGTGTTGGACTGACTGAGCCAAATGTACTAACTGGTAGACATTAAATGAGCAGCTTTTCAAACCATAAAGATCTTCTGTTTGAATTACTAATCTTGTCAAACAGACTTCTGCTACATTAATGGTGCTCTGCTTGATTGAGTCACCAAGAAGGCAGTAGACTCCATGGACAAATAACAAGAAATGTTGAAGAAACATTCTTGGTAGTATTCCATGCAAAACAACAAGACAATAAAATATAAAAGTTCTCCACTCTGATGCTTTCCAATATTTACGGTCAATTATGGAGCGAGGTGCACGACTAATTTCACTGGGGACTTCAATGGCTTCTAGCCTAAGGTTTATTTCATGCTCCTTATTACCAATATAATATGGCATGTCTTTGTTGCTGCTATCTAACCATGAATCAGCAAATTGACGGGCAACTCCAAGGCAGACACAATGCATAAAGTCAACAGACACACCTCGTACTTGATCGAAGGTTGGAAAAACACCAATCACTGATGGTCCTTTCACCCCTTTTACTGCTTCTTTCTTCGTCATGGCTTCAAGACTATATCGCAGTTGCCTTTCAGTAGTACGCAATTTTGGAGGACCCCTAAAAGAAACTCAATGTATTTTACTCCAAACCAAACAGGGCAAACATTCACAATGTTGCTTGTAATTCTACCAGTTAGAGCTTGTAAGCATAAAACTGTAAAAATTTAGCTTAATAATTGCTATTTCATCTAAGCCAAACTTAATGTGTATATGATTTTTCAATCAATAGTTCAACAGCACAATACTAAAATAAAAATAATGATTGGTACCTGTAAGGGTAATATCGAGTTGGAGGACCACCACTGGCAACAGTTTCACCAGGAAATTCACACCAATCACAGCCATGTTGTCCATTGAATTGTTTGCAATTTCTAACAATAGCTCGAGCTGGTGAATCAGTAGAAAGGACAACAGCAAAAACCTTCCTGGTCCGGGCCTCACTGTGTATTGTTAACCCTTCTTGTTTCAGCTTCTTGCACTCCTCAACAAAAGGCTTTAAAAATGTGTTCATTACAGGCTTACTTTTACCAAACCAGATTGCATTAAGTAAAATATGCTTTCCTCTTAAGTGGGGAGGTAGTTCATTAATCATACTTTGAATAGGCCAAATTGAATAGTGTGATGATTCAAAGATAGGAATTCCATTAGTGCTCCAAGTCAATAAGTCATTCCATGAAAACTTGTGTTTTTCTACCAACTCCTGACAGAGTCTAGCTGATGTTGTGTCTGAAACAACAGAGTTTCTACTTGCAGACAGGTTATGGTTGATAAGATGAGGTGAAAATTTCTCATTTGAAAGCAAGTCCTTAAGTTGCTCTTCCATTGGAAGGTATAAAAAATAATTCTGATTTTTTATGTTATCTTCAGCATTAAACCTTTTGCAACAAGACTCGCAATTTCTTTCGGAAATGTCTTCACCAAGGTAAAAGGAACATGATGCACAATAATAGTGAGACTAAAAGTTAAAAAAAAGAGCTCATTTTTAGAAACCTTTGACAGTTCAATAAATTACAGTATTAAATTTAAATTTAAAAGAACTAATTATTACACCAATTTAGTATTTTATTCTTACCTGAACTGTTCCCACATGTAAATTAAATTCTTTAAAGAATTTGTATTTGGTATTAGGTACAGAATTGGGACGTATGACGTTTAAAAGACTCAACAAATCATCTAGGGCCTCATTGGTAAGATGATGTCGAATGTAAAAAGATAAAACTAGTAGGAGGCACTGAGCTGTTGTGACATTAGAACCAGGATAAATTGGATTTCTTTTTTGCAAGAAGTCTTCCATATTTCTTCTTCCATCCTTAAATCAAGATTTAAGAAAAACCTTAGAATGAACAATAACACGAAACTGAGCTCATTCAGTCCAATTTAGGGTGACGTTTGCTTACCTGACTCAATTGATCATCTACCTCAATGGGAACTTCATGATCACTAACATTCTCTTCAAGCTGAATAGAAAACATTTTTAATGTCAATTTAGTTGATCATCTATTATGTAGGATGATTCTTTATCAATACCAGTTTATTTATATCAATAGAAGTTTATTTATCAATACCAGAAAACGTACCTCAAACTCTGAGCTGGCTGATTCTGATGGATTTGCAGTATAATCTATGTTGTTCTCTTCCTCAAGTTCGTGATGGCACCGTTTACGACGTCTGGCATAGAAGGTTGACTTGGGAATATTAATGCTTGGATCAACCTCATATTTTGCTTGTATGGTCCCCTTTGAGGCATTCTGCAATAAATGAAGGCAGGATAGAATAGAAATAGCAGTTATGAACTCTCTGGAAGATGAAACACTCATCGAATGAAGGGTGCATGAAAACAAACCTTATATTGGAGATTAATTATTCTTATTTTCTTGCACCTACCTGTTGAGCAATCACTTTGATAGACAGGAGTCATGGTAACGGACGCTGAAGCTGTTTACCGTAATTCCGTAAATGCTTTTACCGATGATGACGTTTATGCTAAGGATTGTTGCCGACTAAGCGAAGTCTGAATTAGCCAATTGAATGCCTTTATTTGTTGATGCTCGGGTCCTCAGATTTAACCAAGCACGTGCTGGCAATTCGGCTTTTTTCTTTTGCTTTTTTCGAGCTTTTCTTATTACAGTTTGTCTCATCAACAGTTAACAATGAAGTTTGCACTGTTTGAATTTTGTGAGGACAACAGCTGTGTCATTGGAGAAAGCGAATGGATTGCTGGTGAAGATGCGTCAATTCTCGACAATGAAGATTGGGAAGATGATAAAGAAATTTTAGTGAAGTGGCCACTGGAAAAGGAATACTTAAAGTGGTCGAACAGAAACGGTAAATTTGAAGTCGATCAAACTAAGGCAAGAACTTATGCAGCCCGTATTTTAAAATTTAATGGTAAGTTCAAAGTTTTTGTTTGTGTGAAAGAGTAGAAGATGATAAAATTTCTCGGTATTTGACATTTTGCGTTGTTTAAATCGTTGATGAACTCTTACTTGATATTTTGGTTTTAAAGCAGGTAATTGGAACCACACTGGTGTTACAGTCGTGTAGTTGTGATTGTCTAACGATTGGGAGTGAAACTGTTGATGGAACGCGCTTTTAGCCGCGGACTATAGTGAGCGTGACATGGCTACACTAGTGGTCTGCCATGTAGAGTTGAGTGAATGAATAAGAGTCTTTAGTTTCAGAGTAAATCGTGGAGTATACATTTGTGTTGTGAAGGTGTATTAGTAATTAGCACGAGTGCGATACGGGAATTCAAAACTGACCACCCGGTCTTAGGGTTTTACCGACAGTTAGACGGCTACGCGGTTGGCCATGCAGTGTAGAGTTCGATAAAGAAGTATGTATCAATACAGAGAGAAAGAGTAAAAGATGCGTAATATTGTCTTGTGCATAAATATCGTGGGACACAAAAGAATTATGCACGAGACAATGTTACGCATCTTTTACTGTCATCTTTTACTCTCTTCTCTTTTTTTATATACTATATACATACTCAATTTTTTACTCGGCACCACATGGCCAACTGCATGGCCATCTAACACCTCGCATCAACCCGGAACATATGGTGGGCTTAGACTTCCCTTTCCTACTACCTGGTAATTCTATCATTTTTACCAAACTTATATGGGCCCTACATCAACTCTGAGACCAAGACTCATACATATTCTATTGATTCTCATGACATACCCTTATGTGTAGCCATCCCACGCGTGTCATAGCCCGAGGCTGTGGGCGCATTATATCATCACAATGCTAACTCTCACTCATTAAATTACCACTATAACTATAATATAACTATAACACCAGTGTGGTTCCAATTACCTAGATCAGTTTGATGCTATTCGTCGTTATATTAATCACTACATCAAAACTGGTAGCATAGAAACACCTTTAACAGGAAAATGAAAACGAATTGGAAAGGAAAACTCACGATATGCGGACAAAGACTTAGAAGACGAAGATTTACCAAGGGTGAGTTTTCACGGAATTATTTTTCCCAATAGGAAAACTGTTGAACTGCTGACTTTTATACCTTGGATATTTTCCTAATACCTTTGCCTCATTTACATCCCTGTAGATAGCTAAGAGAAGCAAAGTGAAGAAAAATGCTTTTCATTCACTAATGTCAGAAGCACATATTAAACATTTAAAGGAAAAAGTGGCGGAGAAGACAGCACTGCAGGTTAGATATTATCTTTTTTTTAAAGCTTTAATGCCACTCTACATCTCAGAAAAGAAAGTGCTTTCATTTCAATGCTTGATTTGTGGTACAGGTATATTCTGAAAGTTCTGACGATGAGGATGATGAAAAAAATTTGAAATTGGAAATTAAAAAGTTGAGGGAAGATCTAAAGGCCAAAAATGAGGAAATAAACGCCTTGAGAACTATTGTCTTCAACATGACAGGTAAGTCATGTTGACAAATACATTTTTTTAAAATAATAATACTAATATTGATCTACTCATAGTTCAAGTCCAACTCATTCTCTATTCTATTATTCAGAGATGCAAAACATGCAAGATGTTGTCCATGAACTTAAAGAGTCAGTAGAATGTCTAAAACAATTCAATAAGAAATCCACAAATGAAAAGAAGCCTCCAGTAGAATACCAGAAAACTCAGTCTCCACAACCAAGTCCCTCACAGAAGCAATTAAAAAGAAATATTAGTGAGGAAAGGGCTTACTCTCCAGCTGCAAGCACTTCAAGTGTTGGTGCAGAGTCCACCTGGTCGTTGTCATCCAATTCTGACAGTGAAACAGAGAATGTAAGTGTTGTATAAGAAGTACTAACCGTTGTGGTTTCCCTTTCATTACTTATTTTGAAATCAAAGCATAACAACAATGTTAAACTCTTGCTGTTTCAGAAAATCCTTTGTCCAGCTGTGAAAGTGACCAAGGGGCAAAAGAAAATTCTAGTCACCAAAGCAACTGCCAAAGAATTTATTTATTCTTTGATGCCAATGCTGTGGTCAAGGGAGGTGTTGTGCACTCACTCTGTCACTGGGCAGCAATCAAATGCACACAAAGGTTTAGAGGCAAAGCCACAATTGGATAAAGAAAAAGTTGAAAGCATATGCTGTAAGTAAATAAGAACTGTGTTTTCAAAATGTTTTGTGGTACTTTATGCTATAGTTAACTCAACATAAACTGAAACAATATTTTTTATAGCTTATGCATCAATGAAATTTGGCTGCACCCAGAGAGAAATTCGTCAGTATATGATTTCAAAAATCAATAATGTTGTGAAGTGCTGTAAAGTTCAGAAATAAATATGTATATATACCATTTTATGATACAGCTGTGTAAATATCTGGCATTGAAAATATATCTTCTTGATATAATTGTTATAGTCATCTGTGGTGTTGTCTTTTAATTTATAAATGCTGCTTTGGTTAATTTGCCTTTTAACAAGCATTTCTATACCTTTACAATAGAAATGCTGAATTTGTATGGGCATGTTGATGAGCTTTTGTTGGTATTTCTTGTAGAAATTCCTTTTAGAATCCTACTTTAATAATTATCCTATAGTATAGGAATCATAAACCTACAGGAATTCCTATAGTAGCAATTCCTATAAGAGCAACTCCTATAGGAAAAATTTCTATAAGCCTATAGGAATAACATTCCTATAGGAATCACATTCCTAAAGGAATCACATTCCTATAGGATATTAGTCCAAAATTCTTATAGGAATGACCAAAGAGATTCTTATAAGAATTCCTATAGAACATTTTTGTAAGGGAATGTACCATCTGACATATTAAATTAAAGATCATGCATTTGGTACTCTTCCAGTATTGGTAGAAATTTCAATATCATGAAAAGTTTAAGTCTGATTGCATGGCAGAAGCCATTCAGACTACTAATACAACCATCAGGAAATTGAATGTGTCACTCCTGTAAGTCATGTTTCATTCTTATACAGAGGGATTTTTACAGCGTATTTGCCTCAGATTTTTTCATTTCTCCTACCATTTACTCATAATGAATGCTGCACACAAGCTGAATATTTAAATAACAGTATTTCCTATCACCTTATTACCTATCCAATAAAACAATCATAATACAGTACACTTATCCCATCATATCCAAGAAATTAATAGACACAAAAGCAAACCTGTCTTTCAATGTGGTCTTTTCAATTGCAAGTTTTATCTTCACCTAAAAACCTCCCATTGACAATTCTACTACTGTACTATTGATATTAGAATGAAATGATAACCTTATCAAATGCAAAACCTGCCACTACCAAATAATTTAGACAAAACCTCATACTTATATTTTTGCTGATAGCTCCACAAGATATTCAGAAAAAAAAAATTTTTACCAACTCACTTGCATGATAAAAACTTAACAACACGTCATTCCATCTGTACTATATCTCAAATTTTCATAATTCCCAAGAATCAAATTAACAGAAGGTTTTGTCTTTACATGCCAAAAACTAAAATTCTGGTGTACAAGAATACGAATCACAATAACCGTTTACACACAAACGTAACCCTTTACGTCCACTTCATGTACTTCTCAAAATCATTTCATTTCATTCAACAATAACATCCCAGAATATTTTTAAAAGCCGAAACGCTTCACAAAACCTATCTTCCCTATGAAGTTCTATCTCTGTACGTTCACTTTCATTTGTAAAGTAACGGCAACAGTACACTGATTTACATGTTAATGAGAAAAAATCAACAAACTGTAAGCGTCTTACTTATTCATCACGGTGCACAACTCTGTTACCAATCTCTGATTGCATAAATACTTCACGAAAATGCTCAACAAATCTCTTCATCCATTTCATTTCTCCATGAAATGACGCTCTTAATAGGCACACGATGTTTTAACGACGCCTGACTCAGGGCTAAATGAATCACTAAATAAATAATTATTCATGTCTTGACTGAGTAAAGGATTTTGTTGGAGGCCTGTTTTGTCAACGTACAGTCGGCCACTAAACGCGATTCGGTTCCGACGACCTTGACTCGGAGATATCCGGCCACACGAAGATTGTCGTATTACCCGCCAAGCTGAAATAGCGGGAAATTTGAATCAAATCCGGGAAAACCCTCAAAAATTCCCGAGTAGTAAGAGATATATTTATGGGAAAGCATAAGGAACACATTCCCACCTCTATATAGCATGGATAACTTTCTTCTTTTAGTGGCATAAATCATGGGGGGATAGAGGAGATGTATCCTCCCCACTTTTCAGACAAGGAGGGATGACTATTGTGATCACCTCCCTCACTTTTAAACTTGAGATTTTAGAAATAGTATGAGAGTGTCGAATCTAATATTCTAGCAGATTCATTCAAATATTACATTTGCTGTGCCTTGTTTTCTGTTGGTTACTGCATCAGTAATTACACATTAGCCAGCCACAAGGTAGGTCGGCGTGATTATTATTCCTGCGTAGTAGCAGTTGTCCGTTTCGTAAACGGACTTTGCCATCCTACTATTCTTGCCTTCCGCAAGTGTACATTCGGTGCCCTAACGCCATTTAGTCGCACCAACAAAATACATGGTCATTTTTTTTTTTCTGTTTTCTATCCTTGACTTTAAATTCCACGACAGATTATCCGGGTCACCTAACCCAATCCAAAACCCTAACCTAACTATCCCAGTAGGAGGTTTACTGCCTTGTTTATACCCTAACTTGAACCACTCGTCGCTATATAACTCTGATTTTAACATCTTGACTATACGAAAATTTGAAGAAAATCAAACACTGCGGAGTAACTAAAAAGCAGTTTGAGTGCAAATAAAATAAAATAAAATAAAATAAATAAAAAGTCTATTTCGCAACGGATTTGGATCCCCTCACTCCCGATCCGTATTTGCTCCATTAACCACTACACTAGGCTTGCAGGCTCTATAAGGGCATCTTGCAGGAATATTGCATACATCATCATTTAGTGAGGTTCCTCAATGGAAAGCTTAAAAAAATTGGGATGATAAAGACGGTTTACGAAACGAAAATAGCCAGTCCTTCACGCGTGCGCCTTCGGATTGGTGGCCTTGATTGGGGATGTGATCTTGATGAGAATCATGCATGGGAAATATGTCATCACAGACAACCAGAAATATTGCATTGTAAATATTTCATGCGTTTGCCTTCTAACAAGGTAGTAGATCTACATAGTAGATCAACCCAAAGTTCATTAAAATACCAAAATGGTGTTCATTATTAAGCTTTGTTTTATGCTATCCTAATGGCCTCACACCAACAGATAGATAGAGATAGATAGATGTTTTTATTTGGTAAAGCTTGCAGCCATAGGCTGAATTATGTTTACATTACAAAATACATTCACTTCTACTACGTTACATCAGTTATATAAATTACCTGGAACTAACGGAAGCTTAGAAACGATAAGTAAAAAATTACTCTAATGGACCATTTTTAGAAAGGTCCATACTAATGTTAAAAGTTCTAAAATAGTAAAATTCAATCTAAAATAGTAAAATTAGTTAAGATTTTAATGTGTTTGCGATAAAAAAGCTGTTTTTAAAACGGTTTGTTCTGAAGTTTACATTAAACTTATGTTTGGTCCTAAGTTCGGTAGCATAGGTATTTCGAGGAGGGAGAAATTCGTGAAGTTTGTGGTTTTCGTCACTCATGATATCCAGGAAAAGATTATTCGTTATCTTTTCTCTTCTGGTACTGAGGTGTTGGAGGCCAGTAAATATCAGCGCATCTGCATATGAGGTCCAGGGGTAGATTATTTTCAACGCTCTCTTCTGAATCATTTCCAGGTCATTGGATAGGCAGTTGGACAGGCTGTTGTGAAAGACCGGACATGCATATTCCAAGATTGGTCTAATACATGTGCTGTAAAATACAATTAATTCCTTAGTCCCAACTTTGGCTCGTTTGAGTTGTGACAAAAAGTACAATCGTTTTCTTGCTTTCACGATGGTTTGGGAAATGTGATCGTTCCATTTTAAATTGTTGGAAACGGTTAATCCGAGGATTTTTGCACACGGAACCACCTCCAATGGGGTATCGTTCACAATAACTGAATCGAAAGTAGCACTTGGTTCACCAAAGCCAATACGTAATTCTTTACATTTCTTTTCATTCAATTGAAATTTTAATTCAGAGATTTGGGTTAGTAGATCATTAACTGTGGTCTGGATTCTGCTTTCGCTGCATTTGCCGACTAATTCATCTACAGTTGTGTCATCTACGAACTTCCACATGTCACCACAAGAGACTGTTAGTTTATCGATCATTATTAAATATAGCCATGGGCCTAACTTTGTACCCTGTGGAACTCCGGCGGGAACTTCAGCCCAATCCGAGTACACAGCTGGGTTTCCCAGATTTAGGACCCTTAAATTGTTAGCATGCCAGCACTAATTAATTTTGAACTCAAGCAGTAATTGTTTTTGAGAAACTTCCCTCCTCCCTCAACATTTTTCAAGGATTTACGTCCTTATTCTCTGTTTCATTATTCATTTATTGTTTTAAATATTGGTATGACTTTCGGGGGAAAAATACAATCGACATAGTTAATCTCAGGAGTTTGCTAGATTGGGATATGAAATGTATACTCTGTTTTAGTCTCGATATCAGGCGAAGAGTGGTTTTTCAAACCTAGCTTTCGTGATTTCCTATTAGTTTTATAGGCTGTATCTCTAGCCATAGCTACAGTAAGGTTTCATATAAAGTTGAAAAATATGTAAACAGAGGGGGAGACGATGGTGTAAAGAATGGTGCAGTGGCTTTCACAGCAACGGTGCGAGATCAACATGTCTACCATTCCCACGAAATTTGCTCTCTATCGAAAGTAGCCAGACAATCTTACAGTTGAAAGAGACTTCGATGGAGCTAATGTTTCTTTCTAAACGTGTCTGAATCGCTGAGTAAGAGAACGATGAAAGTTCAATAATCATGTATTTCACCGTTTTCCTGTGTAACAGAAGCTCAAGAGGATAATTATTCTTAAAACTTTAAAGTTTGTAAGATGGATTTTGTGAGCGTTTAATTCACACTTCAATATTCGTTTGAACTTGAGAAAACTTGACTCAAGTCAATGAACCTTGTGGAGTAGTTTTACAACCAAAAAAAGTTAAGATCGAGTACATCACAGGTTTGTCCTATTGTCTTCTCCGGAATATATTCAGGAGCTTTACTGCAGATGTAAAATAGTCAACTGAGGGTTGACCACATGAAAAACGCTAACCGTCTCACCTCACAATATGTTTCTCAATCGTATTCACCAGAGGCAAGTACAGCGTTTTACTTTTATTTTGGGAGGGTGCTGAAAGGGGACAAAGGTTCACATCGGGGAGCGTAAATATTCAGATGAAGCACAGAATTATATCACCTGAATTCTTCTATTCTTGAGCAGGCTTACAAACATTCTCACAAATTTTTCCATATTGACGGATTTTGTACGTTCAGACGCAGTGCTTAGACAGCTGAGATTACTTAACCTGTTGTCTGACATTGTGGAATGTAAATTAGTCTTTACAATCTTCAAAGTAAAGAAGTTGGGATCACAAGCAGCTTTGCTTACAGTTATTGTGAATGCAATCTTGCACAGCCGAAAAAGTTCATTGAAAACCTGTTTGAAAGTTTTCATAAATCTTGCAAACTTAAGTAAACAATTGGACTTTTCCATGCCACGCTTGACCTTTTGTTCTAAGATTCTCTTTGCCTGGTGTAGCTCGTGACTGAGGTCCTGTACATCTGTTTCATATCCCTTTGCTAGTACCTGCAAAACTACTTTGTCTAGAAAGTGGACCTATTAAGACTCAGTACGTGGATTCCATTCATGATGTGGCAGTTGGATGTCGATAACTGCCGCTTAGTTTCTCAGGTCATGGAGTCAAAGATAGAATAGAAAATGTACGTTTTGAATTCATCCTTGTTAGCTAAATCTATACGAGTCAAAATGTAGATATTATCACCGATTCTTCAAGTGGCGTGTTCAGACAGGGAATTCTTCTCACAACCTTTTGAGTAGAAGAAATATTGTAACTATTGGCACTAGCAATAACGTCTGCCGAAATGCCATGGGAGCAACTGTCATCTCGATAGAGCTCAAAAGATTATCGCACTGTCTTGACAATGTCAATAGCCCTAGTAAGATCAATTGTCGGCAATTGCAGCATGTATGCAAGTGCCTTTGTTTCACCAAGGATCTTTCGGATGACTGGTAGAAGGACAATGAATTTGACGTCAATCTGTGCAAGTTAGTCTCGTGCATCTACTACTCTGCCAGGGTTGTCTTCGTTGATATCATGAAACACACGAATTACGGCTGCTAGTCGACCGACGATAGTAAGAAAAGCACCTATAGGCCTTCCTTGTGTCACTTTAAAGTTCTCTCGGCACGCTCCCAAACATTTCGATTTGTATTTTAAGCAAGTTTTGGTGCACATGAAAGCCAAAGATAAGCACGAAGAATTTCCGGAGCAAAGAAAAGAAATCTGTTGCCTCCGGGACTGATTTCACTACATGTACAAGGACTAGGTTAATACAATGTCCATAGCAGTGAACATAGAAAACGTATTTTGCGACAGCCTTAATTCGAGTTAACACTGCTGAATGATTTCCACTCATTACCGCAGCACCATCATATCCTTGACTAACTAGGTATTGTTTGTATTCCAGGCAATATCTTTGCAAGCACTGAGATATTTTCTATTCTAAACTTTCATTATCCAAACGCTCAGCTTCCAGAAAAAGTAAAAAGTTTTCGTGGATTGCCCCATTTAAGTAGAACCTTAGAACAAGAGACAGTCCTTTCTTCTTTATGTGTTTGGTCTCATCTCCCATGATGGAAAACTGTTCACTCTCTTTTACTTCACGAACGATCGGTGCTCGTACGATATCTGCTGAGCATTGCACAACTTGATTTTAAATGGTGTTGCTAGTATGCTTGGAATTCTGACGTTCTGTTATCTTCCTCTTTGTCAATATATTATGTTTTGCAAGTAGCTGTAAGATTTCCAGAAAGTTTCCCTTATTCTTTGACAGCTTTCACTTCCAGTGTCCTCTTTGATCAATATTTTGTGCTACAGTTAACAGAAGAACTTCTGCAATGATCTTCATGTACAGTTGCTTCTATTGTATCTTCTTCTTGTGACATTCACTCATCATAGCTGTTGCTATCTGCCATCCTCTTATGCTCTTTCCAGGCCACCATTGAATGCATATGATATTCTGATTTTGTGTGCGAAGCAATGATATGAAAATTAAAATTGAATAGTGCCTTACCTTGTGTGACCCAATAAAACCACGAAATGTTACACAATTTCATGCATTCTTTGTTGAACATTATCAATTTGCCCTGTTGCAACACTGCATGGCCAAAAGGACTTCTGAAACACTTCTGATTGGGACCCAATTCCCATCGTGCTATCTTGTAATGTAGTATCCTTATTATAAGGTTAAGGGGCCTCTTGACAAGTTGAGGAACCCAATTACATGAATTTGAGAGAACGGATAAAATAGTTCAGATTTCTGGTTCACCTGACACCGTAGAGCGGCCGCTCTCTCACGTCGCCAATTACCAATAAAGTACGATGCATTAGGAGGACGTTGACAGTGGAGCTCATATTTACCTAATCTGACGTCATAATCAGGTCCTTTAGATAAACTCATTTTTCACCCTGTAGCCAAAATAAACTAATATTTTTGGGGTTTGCCATATTTTCAAGCCATGGTAAAGTCTTGATTTTACACGTGTCAATATAGGGAGAAAAGGATCGCCCATATAAGCAAAATTACTTTTTCAAAATTTATCTTAGATTATATTTAAGTTCTATGCACTGAAACTTTCTGAATGGTACATTGTACTAGTCACACTAGTCTTTTACTTCCAGAGAATATTTGCATTTAAGCCAGTTTTTTACTAGGCGGATTTTGTCCCGCTCATTGACTTTTCATTGTTTTAATTGAATAGATCCATCATTAAGTCTAGGCGAAAGCTCATAAGACCAAAAATTCCCTTCGCTTGAAGAAATTCATTTAGTGGAAAACGACTTTTAAGCTTTCAGCATTTCAGTGAAAATTGTTGTCGTTGAATTGGGGGCGTGAATCAGATGCAATACTGCACTCATAATAACCTAGGAAGATCGCTGAAGGACGCTTTGTCATGATATCTGGATAGTGAATAAATGGTTGGGAATGGTGTTCAGGAATGAATTCCTTATACTGAGATTAACAATAACATTTCTATTCGACATTATAATAAAACTTCGACCTTTAATGCAAGTATTACTCTTTTTACATTGGATCCATTTGCAAGTATAACTTCTCACAATGGATGTAGAACTTAGGCCAAGTTCCTGGTAGGATGTTTCATATTTCAGCAAGTATAGCATTGGCCTAGATTTTAAGAGTCGCGAATTCAAGAGACACAAAATGTCTGGAAGTTGTCTTACTTGCGTGGGCTCGTAGATGAATGTTAAAGAATGCCTTGGGTCAATCTTTAACTTTTTAATCCTTTAGCTACTGAAAATCTTTGAAGTGTTTTGAATCAATCCATTTAGCAAGAGATTCTGGATTATATTTTGATTGAAGACAGGGAGACGTCTCCCACATGAAAGGCGGCTGGACTGTTTTGTGAGCATATAGGAATAAAATAAAATGTCCGCAATCTAAGATCCCAGGTTTCCGTTTACCGGTTTGGGTGGGACGCTGCAGAGACTTTGCGCCAGTGAACTCACTGTTGTCGAAAGGAAAAGAAATTAAAAAATTTGCCGAAGCCATTGATTTGTCGAGTTGTTTTGAATGAAATCCCGAAGAACAGGTTTGGTGGGTCGATCGGCATGGAAAGAATTTGATGTACAGTATATCAGGGTTTTCCTGAAATAATTTTTTATACTGCTGATTAGGATCCAATCCTTATTGCCATAACAGTTCTTCACAACATGCCTGAGCTTGTTTCGGAGACAGTTAGCAAGATGACGCTCGGTGTTTGGCTTCTAAGCAGGTCATAATATACTAGTGATTTAACGAGCGTGAGATCGGATATTTCTATTGAACTGATCTGACAAATTAGATGAATAATTAGTTTGTTGTATTACTTAATAATGTCTAATTAGCATTGCAAAGGTTTTCAGGACGGACATTTAATTTGAGTTTGGAATTTCTTCAGCAGATCTATTCTGTAAGGGTACTTTTCTTCAGCTGATTATTGTTGAGGGCAATTTTGCGTCCCATTTTTTTTAAAAAATATTTTCCTATATTGATAGGTCTTGCTTACTTTCCCGGTTTGAGCGGGGAATACGAAAGAGATCCTTCCACTCATGAACCAATCAGATTGTATTGTTTCGGATATTCAGATCAGTAATTTCCACAGCCATACATAAACGCCCCGCCTTAAATTCCACATGGTTCAGTTTCATTTGTTCTTTTGGTGAGAATATATTCAATAGGCCCTGGAAATTTGTTGTGTAAAAGCCTGGTGTCACTTTCTGTCAGAAAATAGGGAATGCGGGGCCTTATACAATAAACGAAAACAATGGTATAACTATGAATTCATATTCCTCTCAAATATTACCCTCAAAAAATTCCCCTCTGATATACCCCTCTGATATTTCCCCAAATATTCCACTGTAATAATCCTCACGCTACTCCTTACGAGGTGTGATCAAAAAGTTCTGAGACCTCGTCTATGAAAAGCAGAAAACGTACCGGATTTAAATTTAGCCACCATCCCTTTCGAAGTAGTCATCTTATGCAGCGATACACCGCTCCCAGCGCTTCTGCCAGCGTTGGAACGCTCCCTGGAAGTCCCGCTCTGTTAGGGTGTCAAGCACTATCTGCGATTCGCTCTGGATCTCCTCAATGTTATCAAAACGGCGACCCTTAAACTTGAACGTCATCTTAAGGAAGAGGAAGAAGCTGCAGGGGCCAAATCCGGCGAGTAGGGTGGGTGGGGAGCAACGATTGTGTTAGTGGGGCTCAAAAACTCGCGTTTTTCTACGCAATGTGAGCAGGCGCCTTGTGATGTTGGAGTACCCAGTTACCATTGCGCCTCAGTTCAGGTCGTTTCCGCCGAATGTTTTCCCTCAGACGGCTCAGAACGGCACAGTGGAACTCGGCATTGAAAGTCTGACCCTGGGGGACGAATTCACGGTGCACGATACTGCGAATGTCAAAAAAACCCCGACAAGGATGCTCTTGGTCGCGCTCCTGACCTGTTGCGCTTTCTTCGGTCGAGGAGATTGCGGGCTTTTAAACTCTGAAGACTGCTGTTTGGTCTCTAGGTCGTAGCCGTAGACCCAACTGTCGTCACCAGTGATCATCCTCGACATGAAGGTTGGGTGAATTCGAGCATGCGGAACGAGATCCTCGCAGACTTCGACGCAGTGCTGCTTCCACTCAAGGGTCAGAAGCCTTGGCACAAACTTGGCAGCGACACGGTGAATGTTCAAATCGGACATGAGGATTGCTTGAACTGACCCAAATGACAAGTCGACGACGTCAGCTATTTCACTGATAGTGACCCGACGATTCTGACGCACAATTCGTCCAATTTCTTCGATCTTTTCAGGGATTGTGCTTGTTGAGGGTCGCCTGACCTCTTGTCATCCTCCAGTGACGTCCTATCCCTCTTGACGCGCAAGTGCCACTCAAAACACCCCACTTGGCTCACTGCTTCATTATCGTCGGTCTGCTGCAACATTTCAAGTGTTTGTGTTGCCGTTTTCCTGAGTTTGACAAAGAATTTGATGTTTCCTCCCTGCTTAAGTTTAAGGTCAATACTGAAATTGCGATTGACCAGGTGAACATAGTCACAAAAACACATGTAGCACAAGTCCAAATGATTACATCATGACGACACGCGACATACTGACATATGACAGTCACTGCTCGCTGATTCTGCGTGTACGTGACTGTCGCACGCTTAGTTTTTTGTATCAGGGATAGTCTCAGAACTTTTTGATCGCACCTCTTATCTTCCTTCTAATTTAAAAGGGAAAAAAAGAACACCCAGTACACTTCAACAATTCACATTTTAACAAGTCTTATCAACACGTGTAAAACATCTCACATTTTAAATACAATTGAGCAGTTGCTTATATTGAAAGCATATGACTTAGCTTAGGAAACCCTATCGTCTACCTTAAATTCCTTTGTTGCTGCCCATTCATGAAGCAGTCGTCTCTTTGTAAAACGTCTTAAACAGACTCTTTATCTTTTCAACTAACCCTTTGGTAGGTATGTATGTATGTATGAAGAGAACTTATATACTTGTGACCTGTTCACTCGGATTCGATTTGACGCTAATTTTGTGCTCAAAAAATCTCGTTCAACTCACCACCCATGTTAAGCAAGTTCTAGCTTATTAAACCATCCAAACCTATCTTTTTGCAATTTAAATATACCTCTTCAAAATCTCACTACGAATGTTCCTACCTCTGTTGCTTTGTTTTAGCGCTTTAGATACGCATTCTAAAAAATCCACAACACAAAAGCATCTCTTAGCTATTGTCCCTCAAGTCATTCTCCTGCATGTGTAATATAAGTAAGATATTTTGAGGCCCCTCGGGAATATGTGATTGATTCACCTCGGGCTTTGCCCTCTGTGAATAAATCACACATCCCCTCGTTGACTCAAAATAACCCATACATATACATATACAAATATATATATATATATATATATATATATCTGTGTACAAGATGCCTGTACTTACTCGATCACAAGCTAGGTCAAGGCCAGCCACTAGACCTGGTAGCTTCCCCTGGGACTAACACCCCTAGCAGACCACAATATCTTCGACAGGGTAATGCCGTAGTTGATACAACACATGGGGATGGAAGTGACCTTGTTGTGCAAGCCAATGGGGATTTGGTCCAAAATTTTACCATCTCTAAATGTAAAAGTTTTCGATGTAAAACTTGCCCAGCTCTTGATACTAAAACAGAGCTGATAAGTAATGTTACTGGACGCAAGTACCAGATTATCAATCATTCCAGTGAAAATCTTTCATGTAAATCAAGCAATGTAGTTTACCTTCTCAGCTGTGATACTTGTAATACCCAATATGTAGGTGAAACAGCATTGCCTTTGAACAAACGAATAAATATCCATCGCACTAGTAAACAGGGTTGTGAGAATTTTATCCAACATTTTTCTTCCTCTTGCAAAAAATGCTTTTCCATACAAGTTATTGAACAGTTTCCAGGTACAGGATATAATCAAAGTGGTAAAATTGATCCTGCCATGCGCAATAAACGATTGGCAGCTGAGGATGTTTGGATGAAAAAACTGAGAACTATATTTCAATATAGATTAAATGAAAGAGGTAAGGAAATAAACAGTCAATTTTCAGACAGTGAACCAATTAATATATTTCCACCACTACCCCGCTCTGGCAGAAGAACAGCTAGATCAAGAAACCACAGAAATTGCCGATACAGTGAAGCCACCACACAGCAGTTTTTCTCAGAACTTGATTGCCTCATCGGAACAGACATAAAAAATTCTTTTTACAAAATCCGGTTATTTTTAGATAAAACTAAAAAGAATGTGCTGAAAAATATTGCTGACAAAATAATAAATTACAAAGAAAATTTGACAAATTATGAAGCTAAGGAACAGTGGTATTTATATGTTCTTGACATTATTGACACCAAAATTTATAAGATCCCACCAAAACAGCTGCCTAAAGTCATTCCAAAAAATATCTGTGTTGTTTTCTTCACTAACAAAGGTATGGACGACATAAATTTATCCAAAATATTTCAAAACCCAGAAGTCACCTCATGTTTACCAGAAACTCTGCAAAACTCAGAAAACCTTGCATGTATCACATACAAGTTAGGTGCACTATTCGAAGTAAGATTTTTAACTACAAAAAAACCGTAGAAGCCATGTGTATAGAGGAAAATTTTAGACTTGACATCAATTCATGTGAATGTAAAAATTCCAAATTTTGTGATCCTCACCATGGCCACATTTTAACAGGTGACCTTCGAATTATAGAAAACCGTAATTTAAGAAAACGTCTTACCAAAGGGCCAAATTTCTGACCTAGTACAACTATTCGTTATGATAAGTGCAAAAAAGTGATTGAAAATGCAATTGAATCTTTTATTGAAAAGTTGTCTTCCAAAAAGAAATTAGATAAATCTATTTTCAATGAATGGAAAACTAAAGTACTTAAAAAAGTTTCTGACAAGATAAGAGTTCTTAAAATTCATAAGAAACCAAAACCAACCAAACTAATTTTGAACGATCCTGAGGTGCAGTCATATCTTTCAAGTTTACACGAAAATTATGTCGTTGTGCTAATTGATAAAGCTGGTAATAATGTAGCTTTGTTTGTAAATCCTATTACGTGTATTGAATTCTTTTGGAAATAGGAATTTGGGGTAACATATCGGATACTTATTGTTTGGCAAACAAAGACATTAAAGAGATGCTTGAAAACAAAATTAAAATTGTAGGAATTTTTGGGTTGGAATTAATTGAAAATGAAAAATGTCTGCCTTTAATGTACACGATTCCAAAATTGCACAAAACGCCTATCGGAGCTAGGTTTATGCGAGTTTTATCCAATTTAAGTGCACGAGATATTCTCGCGACAACTTAACGCTATCGAAGAGGATGGATGTGCAGTGTTTCAATTTTTTTTCAGAATCATCCTCAGGGTATAATGAAACAATTCATAATACCATAATACAATAAAAACGTCAAAAAGTAGGATATCCCGGTAAACTGGGATGAAATGAATTGAAATGCACATGTAACAAACAACTCCATGAGGCATCAGAAATAGTGGAAAGGCATTTGAAGCCTCCAAAAATGGTCGAAATATGTCAGTTTGTGTTTTAAGATATCATGCAACAGAAAACAAAGATTCTATACAACTGAAATAACATGCTGAACAAAATAGATCATTAGCATCAAAATTGTTTTTCGTTTGATCGTTCCTTCCTCTCAATTTTCTGAAATTTCGTGCGTTTTTAGCTCTTTGTACACAGCATATTTATAATGCATATAAACCCTGGATAAAATTCATCCCGTTTGATCGGAATGTCTCGGTATGCCGATGCATTATACACAGCGTTTAACTCTGCCTCTTGGTCCGATTGTTGCCAGCTTGTATGTAGGTTTGCAATGGAATTCATCCCAAACATTTGTTCCTGTAGCCAAAATCTTTGTTCTTATGGTTGTTTTTACATTTACAATAGAACGGGGTCCTGACAAAGAATTTTTTCCAGTATGTTATCACTCTTATATTGTCTTCAGTTAATAAGGAGGTCGACTTGGACAGAAGTGCCAAGAGACAGGCCCAGTACTATGAAAACATTTGGGACCTACTACATTGAAGAACAATAATAAATTGGGAGCCAAAAATGCAGTATACTGTAGAGTGAACATGTAAAGCCAGTAAAGCATTAAGTACCATACCGATACCGTATTTTTACAATTACACTTTTGTAAAAGAGACTACTCGAAAAGTTTTAAAACATGTTTACTGACGTTTCGTTGGGGCGTGCAATATCTTCAGGGTATATATTTACAAAGGTAAGAAAAAAACTATATACATGGATCTATAATTACATATTGGAATAATTAAACGACTAACTAATAGAAAACTTGGTGACCTAACAGGAAGTGACAGGCATACGGAAGAGGAAAGTATTAGAATAGAGAACAAGGTGAAGAAGAGATATTTTCGTTGAGAGACGGTTAATGAGATGGCATGTTGTCTACAAATGTACGTGTCAATGCTGTGGAGCATTGTATTTGGCCCAAACAAGGCGCCACTTACACACGCGTATCTCAGAACACAGGGGGATTTTGCCTTTGACAAGTAAGAAACGAGCAGCTAATTCGTTTCCTAATTTTAGTATCCAGGCTCATACTCGCCAGACTAATAGCGCCACATCTCCCAACGTATTTTCCATCATTTCATCCTGCAGGTCTTCCTCTAACTTTGAACTCCTCATTCGTGAGAGTTTACTTATTTTTAAATACAAACCTTCTCTCAACGAAAATATCTCTTCTACACCTCTATCTCAACAAATACTTTCTTCTTCCGTAAGCCTGTCACTTCCTGTTAGATCACCAGTTTTCTACTGATTAGCAGTCTAATTATTCCAATATGTAATTATAGATCCATATATATAGTTTTTTCTCACCTTTGTAAATCTATACTATGAAGATGTTGCACGCCCATAAAACTTTTCGAGTTGTCTCTTTTACTATGGCGATACATTTAAGGATTCTGAGCTGGGCTCTGATCATTATATTGCGATTGGGCTTTCCGCCCGGAAAATTAATAGCCAAAATCACACCATTATTTCTTATGGCATTTTTATAAATCTGTTACAGCAGATCCATCACTAATCTTTTGGCTTGATGTTCTCAATCGACTTCCGACAGTGTACAGCACGTCCAGTAATGAATAAAAAAAGTAAGCGAAGAATCCTCCCTAAAATGTTTTCCTCTTCCAGCAACATTTCATCCCTTTTTTTCCTACAGACACTTTGTCGCTCATTCGTATCTAAAAATTAGGAAACATTTAAAATTCCACAATATGAATATTTTGAGAATGAGGTACCTCATTTACCGTATCACCACCATATATTTCTCAAACTATCCTACCCAAGAGAACATGAATTATTTCCCAAAGTTAAACATGAAATTTATTGACCCTTCACTTCCATCACAGAACAACATTAACTCACATGAACTACAGTGCAGAGCTGCTTCCACGCGATGAACAAACTTCATGTGTACTTGTCTCTGAATGCCCATTAAAATAAGGGAAAGAAAACTTACAAAGGCACAAAACAAACTTGCCGTTTTATAAATCTTCGCCTTTTGTTTTGCAATAACACATGATCGAACATTTCACACTTTGACAAACGAGGAGTCATGTTCCATTCAGAGATCTCTGCAAAGCCGTCACTTAAAAAAATTGAAACAAAATATATATAACACATCAAATTTAAAAGTATATTAGCACCATGGTTTGCATGTTCACTGGCAAAGAGATCTCAGATTATCATCTTCCACCTCGTTACCACAAAGCTTTCTTAACAAAACATCTTTCCCATTTTTGAAGTGATCGGAAGCCTTGGAAGAAACGTTTGCCTGCAATGCACCACCAATGCAAAGAATTAACTGACCGTTATAAAAAACAAAAAAAAAAAAAATCCTTCCAAAGAAATTGGAAAGAACAACACTGCTTAAAAGATTTTAGTTAGCTTTCTAACTTCCTTCTCATAATAAGAATGCTTTCTCAAGAAAATATATTTCCAAAATTCGAAGGAACCTATAGCTTCAAAAAAAGGCTTGCCTTATAAATACTTAATAATTGCTTTAAGAAAACCTAAAGTAATCATTGTATCCATGAAATGCAAACTTCTGACCAAACAACTTAAACAGATGGAAGGCTACAACACTGCGCAACTTTCAAAATTACATGCAATATTCAACTGGCCTTATATATTTATAACGTACTAACAATAACTATTACTTATACAAAAAGTCATAGTACTTTGAACGTTAACATTATATACTGCATTTTTTGTGCGATTACTTACATGTTGTATGACCTGCTCTAGCCAAACAGATTACCACCACTGGAATACTAGTAGCTAAACCTAATCGCTAAAGTCTTGAAAGGTAATTGTTAGTGCCCTGAAACTGCCTGCCAAGAAACATATATTAATTTGAAATTTGCAGCAACAAAATTATTGCATGACACTTGCTTCTGCTTGCAATTTGGTGTTTTTTAACTGCTGGTTTTAAAGATAGCAAACGAGGAAAGAATTTGAGAGAAATCCTTCAAAATCTCTGCCTTCTTTGTCACTTTTCTGGAAGTTTAGCCATTCATTGCTCCAGTGCTAAGTTTCCTCCAATTTTTTCATCTTCTTAACCAGAACAAAATTATACCGTCAGTGACATTCAAAATGTAATTGCATTAATTTCCATGTACTATACCAGAGAAGAAAATCAAATAGAGTACCACGTGCCATAAACAAAGTCTTTAGATTAGAATCAAAATTTGTCTACATGTATTTGCCTTCTGAGCTGAGATGAAGCCTTTTTCTTTCTTATTTACAAGCCATTCAGTGAAAGTAGATAGCGGTATGATTAAAGTAGACTTATGAGATATGTTAAATAACCTTACGAGGGCTTTTCCGCCTTTGCCCTCTAAGGGGTCCACGATCATGGTCTATGCGGAAAACTTTTACAAATTGGAGTGTCTGAAATGCGTTTTCCTGCATTTTCAGAGGTTAATAATTGAAAATATTGTGCTTTTCTACTCGTCGTGTCGTCAAGCTCTCACTTTCGCGTTGACGCCATTTTGTTCAGTGGGAAGATTCCTTAACCAAAGAGATCGCATGTAAATCTGGTAGATTTGTGCTTCAAATCCAAGATGGCCTTGGTAAACACATCGAAGTCCGTCGACCACACTCACTACTGCAAAAACAGTACGGAGTCAAATATTGCAGCTGAAAAACCTAATACATTATATGCTGATCTTTGAAGTAATTAACGTAAGTAAAAGGCTTACTGATTTGAGGATATTTATACTTACGAGTGAGAGTTTGCTCAGAAAGTAATTAACTACCGGTGAGGAGCAAAGTAGTCGGCGGTTCATTCCCGGTAGCCGCCTCTTATTGATACCCTTGATAATTTGAGAATGGCATGTTGAAATGCGAAATATTAATTCAACAGAACGCAATGAAACAAAAGGATGTGGACAAGAAGTTTACAAATAATTACTGGACTCAATTCCATGTCTAGTGTCACCAGACCACAAAAATTTACTTCGACATTTTTGTGGTTGCTTTTTTACCCATATTATCTTATTATAATAGTAGGTATCTACAGCGTCTTTCAAAAAAGAAAAAATAACTGATGAACTGCTTGCAATTGCCCAGAAAATATAGGATTAAATATTACATCTAAAATTAATATGAAGGAATTTGGATTTTCATTCTACAAATTAGCCGCATTGTCAAGAATTAAATGATATATATCCTACTTTATGCGGATAAAAATTCCTGAAGATATTTTCCTCGAAATACAAAGAAAACATGGCAGTCATTCTGAGAGCATGAGTACTAATTAGGTTGATGACGTCAAATCGTACGCGCAAGTACATGAAATGACCATTAATTTATTTTATTCTTGCTACTGCAACTGTGAACCGTGAAGACTGCATGATTTTCGGGTGTTCACAAACACCAGGCACATGAAACGGTACATTACTTCATAACATTTGGGAATGACTCAAGGCCAGAAGCCAAAGCAAGAGGCCAACAATAAGTAGACTTTGTGAAACACAAAAGTGCTAAATGGGAGCCGGCAACAACACAATGCGCGTAATACAAGTATCTTAAACCTGATAATTTTGTGCAAAGAGTTTGGAAAATTACAAGAAACACACACTAAGTTACGCCTGTCTTTCAATGTTGTACTTTGCTGTATTTTACTGACCAAAATCTCTGCATTTAATAACAAAGCCAAATCCCTTGTTAAGTGGTCTAACCTTAGCTTGTACAAAAAATCCACTGTATATACACATATTCCTTGCCATGCAGGAGTGACATTAGCTAACCCACAGCCCCATAAATAATACAAATACATAAAGCACACCACTGCCATGATTTTCATGCAAATAATATACCATCTGACACATCAAACTAAATATCATGCATCGGTACTTACTCAGTACTGACAGAACTTTCAATGTCATGGAAAGTTTAAGTCTGATTGCATAGCAGGAGTCATTTAGAGTACCAGTTCAACCACCACAAATTTAATGTGTGACTCCTGTAAGTCATGTTTCATTCCTATACTAAGGGATTATTAGCATGCATTTGCCCTCAGACTTTTTCTTCAATACTCCTACCATTTACTCATAATGAATGCTGTTCAGAAGCTGAATATTTAATTAACAGTATTTCCTGTCACCTTATTTCCTATCCAATAAAACAATCATAATACAGTACACTTATCCCATCATATCTAAGAAATTAATAGACAAAAAAAGCAAGCCTGTCTTTCAATGTGGTCTTTTCAATTGCATGTTTTATCTTTACCTCCGAGCCTTTCATTGACAATTGTGCTACTGCACTGCTGATATTACAACGAAACGATAACCTTATCAAACGCAGAACCTGCCACTGCCAAATAATTTAAACAAATCTCATACTTTTATTTTTACTGATAGCACCACATGTTATTCAGCAAAAATGCATTTTCCCAACTCACTTGTATGATAAAAACCTAACAACTTCATTTCCTCTGTAATATATCTCAAATTTCCATTATTCCAAACATCCAAATCCAACCTAAGGTTTTGTCTTTCAATGCCAAAAATATAATTGTTGTGTAGAAGATTACGAATCACAGTAACCGTTTACACACAAACGTAACCCTTACTTGCGCCTACTACACGTGCTTTTAAAAATCATTTCAATTCATTCAACAGTAACATCTCTCGGTACTTCCAAAAGCCGAAACACCTCACAAAACCGATCTTCCCCATTTTGCTCTATCTCTGTACTTTCACTTTCATTTGTAAAGTAACAGCAACAATACTCTGATTTACATTTTAATGAAAAAAAGTCAAAGAACTGTAATCGTCTTACTTATTCATCCCGGGGCACAGCTCTCGATTACCAATCTTTGGCTGCATAAATGCTTCACCAAAATGCTTCACAAATTTCTTCAACCATTTCATTCCTCCGCGAACTGACGCTCTTTACAGACATACGGTGTTCTAACGACTGCTAACTCCGGACTAAATGAATCACTGAATAAATAAGCAATTATTCATTCTGCGACTAAATATACGGTTTTCCTTTGAGACCTCTTTTGTCGACCTGCAGCCGGCCACTCAACGCGACTGCATTCCGAGGACCTTAACCCGCCGATATCCGGCAATACGAAGATTGTGGTATTACCCGCCAAACCGACCAGGCGGAAAATTTGATTCACGGCTTTGAAGAAGTCCATAATACGTTTAGAACAAACGGTTTACCCACAAAAATTCCCGACTAATAAGAAACGAATTTAAAGGGAAGCAAGAGGAACGCATTCCTACGTCTATATAGCATGAGTAACTTTTCTTTTTTTTCATTATTCATTTATTTTTTTTAAATCGTGGTATTAATTTCGGGGGAAAAATCGCAGTTGAAAGAGTTAAATTCATGAGTTAGCCAGATCTGGAAATGAAATGTATACCATGTTTTAGTCTCTATGTCAGGCGAAGAGTGATTCTTAAAATCCAGCTCTTGTAGTGTTCTATTAGTTTTCTAGAGTGGATCTATTAGCCATACTTCCAGTAAGGTTTCATATAAGGTTGAAAAATAACTAAACTGAGGCGGTGGCTGAAGCTGACGTTAAAAAGATAGTGCAGTAATCCTTGCAACAATGGTGTAAAATGAACATGTCCGGCATTTCCATGCAAACGCCTCCCTATCAAAAATAGCCAGGCAACCCTACAGTTGAAGTAGACTTAGATGCAGCTAATCTTTCTATCTAAACATGCTGATATCGCTGAGGAAGAAAACGAAGAAAGTTCAATAATCATGGGTTTCACCGTTTTCCTCTGTAACAGAGCTCAAGAGGATATCCCAAAAACTTAACGTTTATAAGATGATTTTTGTGAACGTTTAACTAACACTTCGATATTCGTTTGAGCTTAAGAAAACTTGACTTAAGTACAATGAACCTTATTAAGTAGTATTAATCTACAACCTTGTGAACTAACAAAAGCTGACGTTGATTATGTTACAAGTTTATTCAACTAGTTCGAGTACGTCACAGGTTCACCAAATTGTCTTCTCCGGAACACATTCGGGAGCTTTAGAGAAGATGCAGATTAGCCAACTGACAGTTGACCACTTGAGAAACATTGGTAGTCTAACCTCACCAAATGTATCTAGTCTGCACTCACCAGTGGCATTCCAGCGTTTTATTTTTGAGATGGCTGAAGGGGGACAAAGGTTCACATTTTGAGGGCGTAGTTATTCAGGTGAATTATATAATTATATCCACTGAATTCTTGTAATCATGTGTTAGCTCGCAAAAACTCCCACAAAATTTGTCAATATTGAGGGATTTTGCAAGTTCAGACTCAACGCTCAGAATGTTGAGATTGCTTAACCTGTTGTCTGCCATTGTGGAACGTAAATGATATTTACGTAAATGATACTTTCAATCTTCAATGTTGAGAAGCTGCGCTCACAGGCAGCACTGCTTATTGGTATCGTAACTGTAATCTTGCAAAGCCAAAAAAGTTCATTGAAAACTTGTTTCAAAAGTTCCGAAAATCTTGTAAACTCAGGCAAACTAGAGGGCTTTTCCATGCCACCACTGAGTTTTCGTTCCAAGATTCTCTATGCCTGGTGTAGCTCGTGAATGAAGTCTTTCACATCTGTTTTATTTCCTTCTACAAGTAGCTGCACACCTTTTTTGTTTAGAAAGCGGACACTATTGGGACTCAGTGCATATATTCCATTCAAGATATTGCAGCTTGATGTCATGATCAGCCGCTCAATTTCTCCAATCATGGAGTCAAGGATAGAATAGAAAATGTGCGTTCTGAATTCATCCTTGTTAGCTAAATCAATATGAGTCTCAAATGTAGACATTAAAACCAATTCTTCGACTCGCGTATTCAGACGGAGAGGTCGTCTCTCAACGTTTGAGTAGTAGAAATATTGCAACAATTGGCAGTAGCAATAACGTCTGTCCAAATACCATTTATACAAGAGTCATTTAGACTGAGCTCCAAAGATTCTCGCACCGCATTGACGACATCAATAGCTATGACAAAATCAAATGTCGGCGATTGAAGCATGTCTGAAAGTGCCTTTGTGTCAATAAAAATCTTTCAGAAGACAGCAAAGAGGCCAATGAATTGGATGTCAATCTTAGCAAGTAAGCCTCTTACATCTACCGTTCTGTCAGGGTTGTCTTTGTTAGAAATCTCATCGATCACACGAGTTAAGACTGCCAGTCGATCCACGATATTCCTGGAAGCAAAGTACCTACAGGCCCACCGTATGTCACTTAACCTTTGAACTAATCCCGGTATGCCTCCAAATATTTCAATTCGTATTAGGGGCCAGTTTTGGTTTACATTACAGCCAGAAATAAACACGTACAATCTCCGAAAGCAAAGAAAAGAAATTTGCAGCCTCTGAGACTGATTCCACAACATCTGTGAAGACAAGATTTATGCCATATCCACAGCAGTAAGCATAGAAAACGAACTTTGCGAGAGCCTTTATTCGAGTTGACATTCCTGGAATGACTTCCACTCATTACTGCATAGCCATCATATTTTTAACCAACTACGTATTAAAGTAAATGGTTTGAACCTGGGAGAATCGTGACATGTTTGCCAACAGTTTCTCTCAAGACTACACTAACCTGGACAATCAACTTCCTCAAACATGCAACTTGTCGAGTTCGTTGTAGTCGCCAATTCTTTGTTTATTCTATTGTCACTAACGATCGATACACACTCAGTGGACGCATACAAGAACTGAACTTTATTTTTACATCAAGTGCGTTTATTTCACTAAGTGCTTAATTACAATTGGTCAGAATAATCATTAATAGTGCTATATATGGTATTACAGGAAAAGTATTATATTATTGGTCTTAATCATATTACTGGCTCAACTGAGATAACTAATTATAACTAATTACGTTAGTTTTAAATGAAGTATTATGAGCACAACTTAACACCCTCCACTTGCTCTTATGCTGAATGATGCTTACCCTTAAAAAATGATCTAAACTTATCTAATTTGGCTTTACTAACTGGCTTTGTAAAAGATATCTGCGATATTCTCGTTTGTCGGAATATATGCTAATTCTGTTCTACCCGTTCGGATTTCACTTCTGATGAAATTATACTTCACATCAATATGTTTCGATCGTTTATGGTACATAGGGTTCTTAGCTAGATTGATGGCACCTTGGTTGTCGACATTCAGCATAACACTATGGCTTGTCCGAACAATTTTAAGATCAACACACAACTGTTTCTAGAATTTTGCTTCCTGCACTGCATCTGTCAGTGCCATATATTCTACCTCACATGTAGACAGTGCAACAGTTGGCTGTTTTCGACTTCTCCACGAAACTGAAAGATCTTCATCCAACAGCTGAAAACCGTAACCTGATACGCTACGCCTGTAACAAATATCACTTCCCCAATCTGAGTCACAGAATCCAATAAGATAAAGAGTGGTCTCGGAGTTCCCAAACTTCAAACTCTGCTCAATTGTGCCTTTCAAATATCTAAGAACATGCTTTGCAGTATTTAGATTTCCTGCAGTGGGTTTCGACATATTCTGTGAAAGCTTAGTAACTATGTAACACAAATCAGGCCTCGTTCCCGTCATCACATAAATCAGACTTCCAACTATCGCCCTATATAGAGTTGGGTCTTTCAACTCAGGCGATTCCGTATCCACAACCTTATCTACACCTAGTACCGTTGGGGTTACCTTTGGTTTGCATTCTGCCATGCCAAACCTTACCAGCAATTTCTCAATGTATTGCCTTTGACTCATTTCAATCGCACCTTCAGAACATTTGAATTCCATCTCTAGGAACCATGATAACACCCCTAGGTCTTTCATGTTAAATCTACTGTTTAAAGAATCTTTCACGCTCTGCAAAAGAATTACGTTGCTCGCAGAAATTATGAGATCATCAACCCAAATGACAATAACTACACATCCATTTGAACCACTATTGCGAATATAAACACATGGGTCAGCAAGTGATTGAGTGAAACTCTCCCTTAACAGATAATCATGTAACGTGTTCTTCCAATTTCTCCCGCTCTGCTTAAGGCCATACAAAGACTTGTTCCACTTACACACTAACCTCTCACCATTTTTTCCTACCCTTTCATATCCTTCCTGCTGTTCCATGAAAATCTCACAGTCTATTGGGGCGTTTAAATAGGCTGTTTTCACGTCCATCTGGTGGACAAGCATATCATTTTGAATTGCGTACTGTAGCAAAACACGAATAGAGCTCATCCGAGCGGTTGGGGAAAAGGTTTCGTGGTAATCAATACCAGGAACCTGAGAATAGCCTTTCGCTACCTAACGAGCTTTGTGAGTTTCAGCTTTATTTGGTCCTGTCTTAACGGCATAAACCCATTTCCCCCCCACTACCTCACGATCCTTTGGGGGTTGGACCAAATCAAAGGTTTGATTGCTTTCTAAGGCCTCCATTTCTTCGTTCATTGCTTTTTCCCATTTACTTCTCTCAGGGGAATGTGCTGCTTGGGAGTAGCTAGTTGGGACATCATGTGTTCTATAACAGTAGTCTACTGCACAAGTTGCAGCATCATCAACGACCTTACCAGTTACATACTCATTCAAATAGGTTGGCTTAATACAAGTTCGAGTAGGGTACCGCGCTTCATCATCTATACTCTCTGTGCTCTCTGCACTTTTACCACCTTGGGCTGAGATTGTACTCTCGTTTGCATTTGGTACATTTATTTTACGGGGCAGAAGTTCCCCTTCCTGCTTATCTGAATCAGCCTTAGATTCATGGTCACTCTCACTGAAAAACTTTACACACCTTACTCGCTCAACCTTATTGGTAACAGGATAAAAAGCAAGGTATGCAGGACTTCTCTTGTCATACCCCACGAATATACCTTGTTTGCTTCTGGGGTCTAATTTCTTGGCGCTTTGCACATATGCATAACAAACAGAACCAAAGACATGCATATTGCTTAAATTGGGTTTAGACCCTGTAAACGCCTCATAAGGAGTTTTGCCCAATCTCAGATTGAAGCAACGATTTCTGATGTATGCTGCTGCCATCACAGCATAGGTCCACATGGACTTCTGCACATTTGCCTCTAGTAGCAAACATCTAGCCATGTTAAAAAGACTCAACCATGCTCTTTCCACAGTTCCATTCTGATGCGGGGAATATGGTGCGCTAGTCTCATGCCTTATCTTATTTTCTCGAAGAATGGATTTGAATCTTTGACCAGTGAATTCTGTGCCATTGTCACTCCTGACACGCTTAACCCTCCCAAAAGGTGCAGTGTCAGCCAAGAGTTGCTGCAATGCTTCTGGGGTATCACTCTTACATTTAAGAAAATAGACCGTAATAATCCCTGAATAGTCACCAACAAATGACAAGGCATACTTAAAGCCATCTCTTCCTGCGGGATCACTAGGACAAGCCAAGTCACAATGCACGAAATCTAATGGAGCTGTTGCTCTTTCATCCGAAGATCTATTCCTAAATTGGCACATCTTGCCTTCTGTGCAAACTTTGCACTCTACTTCATCAAAATTGGAAATATTTATACCTTCCACAATATTTTGTAACTTCCGAACATCCCCATAATTACAGTGACCAAGGATTTTATGCCATTCATGTAGAGAACATGCATTATTCTTGGAGGATGAGATACTATTTAAATAGTATAACTTGCCTTTCTGTTCCATTTCAAACGTTGTATCATCAGGACATTTGAGCTGCTTCGCCTGCTTATTTAAACTAATACTAGCCCCCCTCTCTATTGCAGCATGCACTGAAAAGATATTTTGCGCATAGGACGGAACATGCAATGCGCTATTTAGCATTACTTCACGTGTGTTACCATTTACGTCATAAAGTTTAACTTTGGCATTTCCTTTACCTAACACCACGTTGGCTTTATTGCCGTCAGCGAGTTCTATGACGTGCGCACTGGGATTAAATTTGTTATCAAAGTCCATAAATTTAGGCTTGTCGTTTATAATATGGCTTGCGGCCCCAGTATCAACTAATAAGCTAGAATTATTCTTGATATTTGTACCTGGTTTACTATTTGTGTCCTTGGATATAAAGGCAAACGTATGTTCATTGTTCTCACGTGTCCTCTCAGTTGCTGTCTTCGCCGCGTCTTTCTTCTTCCGGCAGTTCTTCGTCTCGTGGGTTTTACTCTTACAGTTGTTACACCATCTCTCCATCTTCGACCAACACTCCGCGCTTTTGTGTCCCCTTTTACCGCATTTAAAACAGTTTCCCTCGAACTTTTGCTTCGTCATCATGATGTTTTCCCCCGTGCTGGCGGCCTCTGCACCACGTGTTCTTGCGTTCTCCTCGTGACTTCGCAGGGCGCTCTTAAATTCGGCGAATGTCATTTGTTTTTCCCTCTGCACAATCACCGTAGCGAACGTGTTGTACTCACTTGGTAGGCCTTTCAAAACCATAGCGATTAACAACACGTCACTTATAACTTCGTCGGCATCTCGTAAAGCTGTCGCGGATGTCTCTGCTCGTATGACATAATCGACTATTGTCTCGTTCACTTGTTTCTTGAGTGATGTTAGTTCGGTATAAAGCGCAATTATTCGTGGCTTTCCTTTGCCTTGAAGTTATAAAGAGTTGAGAAAGTATTATGAGCACAACTTAACACACTACGTATTGTTTGTATTCCAGGCCACATCTTTTCAATTACTGAGTTTTTTTTTCTATTAAGCCTTCAGGATCCGAACGCTCAGTTTCAAGAAAATGTTAAAAGCTTTCGTGGATTGCCCCATTATAGTAGTGCCTTAGAACAAGAGACAGTTGTTCTTTCTTCTTTATCACTTTGGTCTCATCTGCCATAATGGAAAACTGTCCTTTCTCTTTTACGTCACAAATGATCTGTGTTCCTAGCATATCTGTTAAGCATTGCAAAACTTCGTTTTGGATGGTTTTGGCAGTATACTTAGCATTTTGACGTTCCGACATCTTCCTCTTTATCAATAGATTATGTTTTGCAAGTAGTTGTAAGATTCGATTGCTTTGATTCCCAGTGCCCTTTTTTAGCAATATTTTGTGTTACAGTTAACAGAAGAACTTCTGCAGTGGTCTTGATCGACTGTTGGTTTTCTTGTATCTTCTTGTGACCTTCACTCATTATCTGTAATAAGGAGGTGCTGCTATCTGCCATTTTAATACTCTTTCCAGGACACCATTGTACGCACATGAGATTGAAACTCACCATCTCTGTATAAGGCCTTCTTCCGGTTGGAGTAACCTGTGAAGGTGAATGCTGACTAAGCTGTATTTGGTAGGGCTAACTGGAGTAAGGCAAAGCAGTAAGCTCCATCCCTACTTTGAGAGTATTCTAATCATGAATGGATACTGCAGCATGATTCTTGAAAACTCCTCTTTACTTCTCCCTTTATTGTTTGAGGGAATCTTTTTAGAAGTAGTCTGATAAAACAATAACATGAAAATTAAAGTTAACTACAGCCTTTCCTTTATGTTCACATATAAAAACTCCTATGGTATTAAACAACTTCATGCATTCTTTGTTTCTCATTATCAATTTGCTCTGATGCAACATTGCATGACCAAAAAGGCTTCTGAAGCATTTCTGATTGGGATCCAACTGCCATCAGGCTCTCTAGTAATCTATTATTCCAATGGCATGGTTAGGGGTTCACTAGACTAGTTCAGGGACCCATTTCATGTATGTGTGGAAGCGCAAAAAAATATTTCAGATTTCTGGCTTACGTTGAAGGGTAGTCAATCAGCAATAAGTATAATATATTAGGACATTGACAGTGGAACTCGTACTCACGTAAGAATCTTTATTATTTAGTAATTAATTTGCAAGTAGATCAATGCACTACCGTATTAACTGTTGCATAAAATCACACGGTAAAATTCTGGTGTATGAAATATGGGCCGTACATTGAATCTAGAGACATTGAATCAAGACATATATGAATCAAGCCACCGGATAGTCTATTTACATTAATTTGAAATTTAATTGCCTTCAGCGATTGTCAAGCATAACGAAAAAATGTGAAGGACATATTTTGAAGACATTATCGGGAATGATGGGCTTCAGTGAACCCAAAGCTTCAATTTTGAATAGAAAATCGACCGAAAAGTTTTTCACAACTGCGACACTTCTGACACTTCTAAGATGGGAGGCCACAATGGAGGCACCACATTAATTTAGGGTTGTACATGCTTCCCTATACACCCTTGGTGACACGACATTAGTCCTTGCACTTTAGTGATAAATTTGTGAAAACAATCAACCAATCTTTGCAGACAAGTGTTACATTATTTTGTAAAACCTGTTCGCCATCGCCACCGGCTTAACACGCTATGTCTTAAAGTTCAAATTTTCGCGTTATTTGGAGAAACGTAGTAATATGACCTGTTTTAACCTGATAAAGATGCCAGTCAGGAGGTCCTTGAAATGTTATCGGGGTAAGATGCCATGCTTTTTTTTTTAAAAACAAGATACTGTATGTATGTGGGTTTTAAATCTAGTTTGGTGGCTAGTGCGACCAAGATATATTGGTAATGAGTGGGTTCGAACCATGGGGAAATACAGTTCGTTTTCTTTGTGCTCAAAGTGGTTTTTTCGTTTCTTTTATTGGGCAGTATTTTATTCTCTTCGAAGATTCATGAAGTCAAAGTGTTAAAATTAGAATAATTAAGCTACTAATCGTCAAGTTGGCGTATAAGCGAGGCGGAAAACCCGCGATTGGGATTGTCAAGTTAGGGTTTCGGTTTGGGTAAGGTGACCGAAGATAATCCGTCGCGGGATTTAAAATCAACGAAACAAAACAGGTAAAAGATTTTGAGCGTGTTTCTGGTTGATGCGACTTACAAAGCTAGGGAGAAAATGGTATATTTGGGGATGGAAAATTCATTAAGTTGGCATCGACAGTTCTGGCTGGCAACGACCGTTTACGAAACGGAAGACTGCGACGCTTCCATGAGCAACATATTTCTCAATTATTTGTATGTTAATTGAACTTCTTGTTTATCGTTCTTGTTTCAATCCTAACCAATAGGCAACACTGTAAGAAATTATTTAATTTTTAGGAACCCACTTAACCCTATTCTGGGCAGTGTCTGAGTACCCCTATTCTGGGCGGGGGTAGGTAAAACTACCTACCCAATCTATCTCCTGAACCGCTTGTTGGTTTTCATTAATATTTTGCGTGTCCATTGTCCAGGGCAAGAGCTTTTATTCTGTGAAAAAAAATTTGCTTTTATTGCTTACGTCAGCAGATTTCATTCATTGAAGCGGCGTAAGTGTAAAAATTCTGCAAAAATCGCCTAACTTTTGTTGTCTCTCGTTTGACTTTATTACTTCTACTTATCCTCATCCACAATGATGCTAAGGTGCTTTGGATGTATGAAAAGACTGTTTTATACAAATTTGCTGATGTAAGCTTATTTTCTTGCCATGGAGATACTAACAACAAATAGCAGAACCTTAGACATTGTTACCGAAATGAAAAATATGGCTCGTTTTTCCATACACTATACCTTATGTAAAAAATCTTGTCAAATACCATTCATTTGCTTTTCATGGCAACTTAGGCTATCGTGGATGATAAGTTTGACATCATATTACCATGTACAGTGCTATGTGGGGCGGTTTTATGAGTCTATGAGGCGCCAAAACGAACAACAAAAAGTAAACATCAATGATGCAACTGAAAACTGACGCCATGTCAAATAGCTAATAAAAATTCAAAGTAAATCTAATTTATCCTTCGTTGATTATAAAGTTTCAGTAACAAATGCTATTGAAAAAGTGAAAAATTTGAATATCGGCCAACGAAAACGGAAGTGAATATCTCCCATTTTTTGATCAAGGAAACACCTTGAAATTTTCAAGGCACTTTTTTGAAACATGTAGCTATTCCAATGTTAAAAATCAACCACTGTGCATCATGCGAGCGTGAGATAAATGGAAAAAACTGAATTGAAAAACAGGTATTGAAAAAATCGGATAAAAAGAGGAAGTGACGTCACAATGACGTCATAACATCGTTGACCTAATTTTTTGACGTCAAACAAATCCAAGTTGAGTGCTTAACAACTGGTCAAAGTTTCAAGTCGATATCATTAGCGGTTAGTTTTTTATGGAAATTTAGATTTTTTCCAAATTTCATTTTTTTAGACACTTACATTTGGTAGGTGTAGTTTCGAGCAATGGCCTATATCTCACAATAGAGTTGTAGATACCAATCGAAACTTTCAGGAAATCTTTCTGACAAAAAAACATTAAAAGTCACGGAAAATCAGCCCCAAGTTCGATGGCGTTGAGAAAATATTTAAAAAAATCGTCAGGGGTAGGTAGTTTTACCTACCCCCGCCCAGAATAGGGTTAAAGGAATAAAATCGATATTCCAGCTGAACGTCAGGAGGCAGTTGTGTTAACGTGGTCTTGTACTCAATGTTAATAGCCGATGACATCAGCCTTCTAATTACTTATATATACATTTATATAACGCAGTAAGCTTTGTAAACATCTTGGTCTGATGATGACTCTGAAATAGAGCCAAAATATTACCGTTTTTTCAACTTGTCTGTTTCTTGTTCCAACTTGAATATCAATTCACAAGATGACAATTTTCGGTCTGTGTTTTATTCAATACTAACTCTACTATGCATATTCAATGTTGGCCTTTGATTCTGCTTTTCTCGATAGAGTTGTTAAAGTTGTTGCAAGGTATATTTTTCAGACGTAAAATTAAATTTTGCATCTCACCGATTCTTACCAGATTTTCAATACATACCGAACATAGCAATCTAAGAACTGAACCTATAAAATTTAACTTAATGTTGAAACAGCTTTCTAGTTACTTTGTCTGAAGTTTTGAATGTTCTCTAATAGAATCTGAAAAACAGCGTGAAAAAGCTAAGAAAATTGAAAAATTTTTAGGTTTAGTACTCAGAGTAGCTTTCTGCTGATGAGCAAAATCCTATTAAAAGCTTTTCTCACCATTGGGTGGTACTATATGGCGTTTGAAAGTGGGTTCAATATTTGAATGTTTGCGCCCCTTTATTTTGGTCACCATGGCCAAAGACCAACTAAAAAGATGATTTTCATATTTAAAATTTGATTTGTTATTACGACAACAAGCACATCTGCCTTAATATTTAAACATAAAAAAATCAAATTTTTTTTACATACGACAAACGTAAGGAGCGTTTACACCTTCAAATAGGTGTGTTATGGTTATTATCCTGCTGCATTGACTAAACATAGAATAGTCTACGAAAAAACGATATGAGATATATTTATATATCTCATAATATATCGTTCATATATTCATCATATATTCGTCACTTTGACAAAGTTTATATCGTGCATACTGTTTGTATCTTTTACCTATATCAAATACATACACATACCACTAACTATCATTTAATCCATAAAAGTAATCATTTCTTCAAGTGACTACTTGTTTATCCTAGTGTTTTAGTTACGTTTGGTATTTCCATTACAGTTGATAAATTTGTATTGATTATAACAAAATTGTGACCTTAATCCTTCAAATGACATGTGTTGAAAGGGTATTAGGATTACATTTTACCCAAAAGAAGCCTTTCTTCCTTCAAGCTTTAACATTAAGCAAGTAATCATGTTCCCTTAATATTCCTATCAATCTCTGCATCTAGATTGGTCTGCAAGATGCTACTTGTTGGCATGCCCATATTTGAGGGTTGGATATCAATGAAGATGTGGACATTATACATTCCTAGCCTACAAGTTTTGTATGGTTTTACAGTACAAAAGCATTGTAACATTTTTGAGGTTTATCACTTTTGTGCAAGTATGGTGACCCTTAACAAACGATTCAACCTTGGTTCAGTTGTTTTACCTCAATATAAATATATTTTCCATGTAGATCAGCTGAAAAAATACTCATAAACATTTAAAAAAAATATAAAACTACTCATAAACAGTTACCCATATGTATAATAATAAAAAATAGATACTAGTTGTATATCAAGGCAATTGAGAAAAATGCGAATTTAACATTGTGGAAATAGGACATTAAATAAGAGAAAATTATATTTTATGTCTATTGTAAAAAGTACTGTACATCAAATATTGTAACTTCTTTAATGTCAAAGTTTAAATATATAATCATAATTATATATACGAAAACTCTAACTGCCCCAGCCGGGAATCAAACCCAAGGTCTCCGAATCTACGTATCGGCGCTCTGACCACTGAGCTACTGAGACACGGAAATTTTCATATATATTGAATTGGCCATCATTCTCAATTCTCTAACCGGAAGACATCTCATCTTCACAACGTAGAGTGGAGCCTCTCAGGCGACTTCCTCAAGTAGCGGAGTGATACACGACTCTTGTATACAGGAGACTTTTAAACAATATTTATATGAAGAGAGGATTTTGATACAATCATAATTATATAAACGGAAACTCTGACTGCCCCAGGCGGGAATCGAACCCAATATATAATTAAGTATTTGAAACTTTAATGTGTAAGCTATATCCTAAACGTTTTCTTTTCTGATATTAATTGGAGATCAATAGTGGCTTCTAATTCTATCCAATTTTTGAATACAATTAATGTTCAGTTGTTTAAATCAAAAAGCTTCATTTCTTACTTCATTGATATCCCACGACCACTTGGCAATGGCTTCTCTTTGACAATTTCCATCAGCTACTTGGGCTGTGGTATTTCAAATCAGGTTAAACTCTCTGACCTCGAGTCTGCATCTCAGGCTACAGATATCACTTCTGTTTATTCATAGATTACAGTGTATGAAGGGTAATGCCGGTCATAATATTAAGAAAAATGTTGCCAAAATGGCATTCTGTCTTTTTGTTGAGAATTCTCTACTGCCCTTTCAACATCCCATATGCATATTCATAAGCTACTGTGCAAGAACAAAGTCTCCTGTTGAATTAATTTTCTGTTTAGTTACCCGTGAAAAAGAAAAAGCTGAATCACCCACAGTAGCAAGCGAAATTTCACCATGAATGTGAAGACTCAATCATCTGTTTGGAAGCGCGTGACCATTTTCGATATCGGAATATATATTGCACCTTCTTAGAAGCTCAGAGTTATGTATGGCTTCTAGAGCACCCACAGCAGCGCACACAAAACCCTTTTTGTGACTGATAAAACCCATGTTTTCCACTGAATACCTCTAGTTTTAGCTGCAAAAATTCTTGAGTTTGGTACTAATATAGAGTAGCTATGAAACCCACCCCATGCCCCCCTCCGTCCCGCACAAAATGAAGTTCCCAATTCCATAGAAAGGTACTTAGTTCTTGATCCACTCCTCGAAATTGCTGCACATGCAAAAAAGTCTGTGATACAAACGTCATACAATCGTCTTACAAATATCTTTAAAATATAAAGTAAGCAGTAGTTTCTTTGACACCAAAGAGATTCCCTAACAGTCAAAAAAGTATATCTATGTGCTAGTTGGCGTAAGTAGAAAGCAAACTGGGCTGTGTATGTAGAGTAAGGTGAGGTTTCATGCTGGTGGACTCCTTCACAATGAGTTCTTTAATTTCGGCTATATAAATTCAGATATGTTTCGATTTACTCATAACCCCTCTTTTAAAGGGTCTTGATCCAAATTATGATCTCCATTTGCCCACCAAGGGCTGGTCCGAGGCTCACCTGGACCTTATTCACTCCTGTTACTCTTTACCATTACCATTGCCGATATAGCTAAGGCTTTTGAGGCTTCAGTTTCGAGCGACAGCACATCTATCCTGATTCTACGCATCTTAGCATTTGTTTTGTCTGGAATTCTAAACTGGCAATACTGAAACTCATCTTAGGCATCATCACGTTCTCGAATTTTACCGCCAAGATCGTCTAGTACCATGATTTTTTATTTTTTCGGTGCAAGGTTTCATGTTGTTCGTGTCATTGTTCCTCCCGTCTTCACACTAGACAAACACAAGAGCTGGCGCATTATTTGTCTGGACGAACAATGCATCGTCTAGTATAAAATTGGCTATTGAAAGGAGCACATAATGTAGAATTTCTCGGAGTTAACAGAATATTTTCATGATAAGCCTACTTTAAAGACGTTCACTTGAGCGGGATTTGAACTTGCATCTTCGAGTTTCCGGACCGATGTTCTATTATTTGAGTCAACAAGTTATTATGTTCGTTAATCTGTTTTAAGTGCACAAATGATTATCGTCACAACTTAACGCTTTATATGTGCGGTGTCTCGATTCTATTTCAGAATCTTCCTCAAGGCACCTTAAACAGAATATTTTTATGATAAACAATGAAGATATTCGTGAAAGTATTCTTAACATGTTACCATGTATGAGGATGATTCTAAAACAGATATCGTGGTTAAATGATATTAATTAACCGACGAAATTATTCTAAGTGAAAGATAATTTGTTATATTGACTATGATGCTGAACATTTTATCTATTTTATTTACACAGGTATTCCGACAACAACATTGACTGCTGTAATGCCTATAGGATGACCTCAGGAAGTCTAGTTAACTGTAATTATCAAAGTGGTCCCTTTAAAGATTGTGGTAAGGTGATAGGTTACATTTAAAGTACCATAAAAAATTAATCTATGTATTAATGAATGTAGTCATCTAGATTTAACATCGATTGGTAAATTGACAATGTGCCACAAAAAGATGTACGGATTCAATGATTTATTTTGTTTGATCTACCTGGACTAAAATACTCATAAATTTATAATTCAAAAATAAAAATATTTAGGAAAAATATATTGCGATGTTGACAATGGTAGTGAAGATCATGCCACAGTGACGATGACAATCTGACGACCAGCCTTTACGTCAAATTTTTCCCAGTTCCTTTGGTATTATTTACGTGAACTGTTAGTTCACGTAGGTGTTTAAAAACTATTCAATTGCTTAAAACGGCCTTGGAAAAAATTGGATGTTAATTAATAAACTAGGACCGAATTCAGGACTGTAAATACAACTTGATCTTTCTTGAAGTCACCTTAAATCGTCACCGAAGCTAAATCTTGCATGGTGACTTAAACTCATACCCGAGAGAAGCTGAAATGACAGTTCTTCAAATGACTGTTGTCGAGAGCTGGCCAAACTTACCACTGTTAAACAATTGCATAAGCGCATCAGCACGAAGTCAAAGTGCTACGAGGCCTTATGTATCAATTTCATTGTCTTGCAGCACATCTTGTTGGAGAGGATGTTGCGTGGGTATCTAACAGATTGTGGTTCAGAACCTTGTTACTAAATTCTTCCCTTGCTCAACCGACGATGCAAAGTTACTAAGTAATTCTTCTTACCCGCTAATTTCCTGTGATCTTTTAATTTAGAGGGTGATGATATGGGTCAATAGAACGTTCTAGCAAATCGATAGCCTGTATTTCATGTGCAACGATCATTTATTTCATTTCTTTCATGGGAAACGGGTCCAAAGATTATACTTCTGCCGTATTCACTGAAAATTACTTAGTTCAAGATATTCGATATTTCCAGGGATGGATGCATCGTGAAGGCTTACTTGCCAAAAGCCACTACTGGTATCAAGGGTGAGGAATACTTTTGTATGACTGATTTTAGTGGCTATTTTTTCAGTGGTAGATATTGGATATCGAGACCTTTTTATTACTCTATTTAAGCCCTTAAGATCAGTTAAAATTCTTTGTTTGGTTTCATCACTGTGATACATTTTATACACAGTATGTGCATGGGACTTCTTTCTAGTGTCAAGATTTCTTCTTCTAGCATATGCTCAAATACGTTTCTGAGTGGCTCCCTCTGTGTAACTGGGGCAGAAGTTGTAAAGGTGGATGAATTTCGTAAATGGAATTCTTTCTTGGCTTAGAAAAGGCCTCTGACGTCTCTAAAACTATGGCCATGTTTAGATTATCGCCTTCGTCCCGAGTGAACGTTTTATTTACATGGACAGCTTCTTCGCCTAACACGGTTAACAGTGTTGCTACTCACGTGAATTGACCTTTCCATTCCACTCTAGTAAATGTTTAGTAATTGTTCCGTTTCAGTTTAAACTTATTCCAACTCTGTGACATGCTATCATCTATCATCTAATATTTCAAAGGTTATGGAGGTGGTAGAGGTAGTTGTACGTTGCTATGTTCGAAGCGAAATTTGATAACAAATCTCATAGCATGGTCTATATACTTTTTTACTTTAAACCACCATCAAGGCACAGATGTCACAGTATCGAAACCCAATCGAGCTATATCATCACATTCTCCTTTTTTTCATTTTTTAAACCCTTTTTAATGAGTATATGGCCATGAAACCTTAATGATTCTAGTCCAAAAACGTACTTGGGCGGGCTTACTGTCAAGTCTCCTTCATGTAAACAGTAATATAGAGCATGTAAGCGTCAATCGTGTTCTTTGCCAATACAACCCCATATGATGATTTTTTAGCGATTATTCGAACCTTCGAGACCGTAAAATGCGTTTTCTGCTGCATTTTGAAAAACTATTCTTGACATGTTTATTACATATGGAAGTTGTTTACATTGGAACAAGCTACATTAAGTTTCGAACGAGTTGATTTATCTTGCTTCTTTGGTTAAAGGAATTTAGTGATATTGTTCTTAGATACAGATTTTACAAAACTCCTGTGTATTTGTGAGGTTATCAAGTCATTTCTTCAAGGTTGGGATTTGGTGTCGCTGTCTTTTTACGGCGATCTTAATTTTACGATGGTCACAACAAACTCGAACGTTAGACCGGTTGTGAAGTCTTAGAGCTACTACCAAAGTACTGACCTTGTTTGTTAATTGATCTTAAACACATTCTATAGTGTCTTTCACAATGTAAATTTCAGGTTCTATTACAGTTTTTGCAATGTCTCTCACAATGTAAGTCAACTAATTTGTCGAAAATTTTTGGTTGATGAAATGGAGTGCGTCGGTACGTTTGCAAGATAGGTGTCAGGTCGTCTCTTCAATATTGTTGTCAGTAATGTTCTGTTCACTTTTATGTTCTTGGAAATCTCGGACGAGTCAGTTAGTATTAATCGATTACGGTATTAAGTTAAGCGAAAGAATTCCCAGTACGACTGCCGTCGTGGGAAATATGAAGTCTCTATTGCCAGGCCCCATTTAGATAATGCTACTGTCGTGTACAATTGTTTATTTTGATGTATACGATTGAGTCGTAAGAGTCTTCAGGACAAATTGCTACATTTGCGAGCAAACAGCAAGCAGGAATTATGCTTTTATAACATAGTCGCAATCGCCAAAGTGTAGAATGGTATACGATAAACATATCGCAGGGATAGGCTTTCATGCATTTCTCTCTAATTTCTAGTTCAAACGTCGAAGTTTTCATGTGCCGAGTCAAATGCGAATCAGTTTAGACAAAGGGTCTTGCTCATTGACTTCAGGTTCGGCACATGAAAAGTTCAATGTTTGAACTCTACCCAAGATAAATTGTTATCGATGAACCGATGAATTGTTATTGATAAATTGTAATCAGTTAAAGAAAGAGTGGAGTATATTCGCTGTCAATTTGCGCCGAGGATCTCGTGATCTAGGTCATTCGTGTTTGAAGATGAAATTTGTTGTTGACCAGTCTTGAGATTATGGCTCCTTAAATTCCGAATAGTGAGCGATTGAGACCTGACTTACTTGCATACCTATTCAAAATGACCGTTCTTTCTACGATCACTACAAATTTTATCAAATGTTGTGTCGCAGGAAATATGTCTTGCTAAAAGGAACTTGTCCCCCTTCTCAGAACACACTTATATTCAAGTCATAGACGTTTATATAGCTGGATAAAAGTCGTTTTTATATTTGCTGAAAGATGGGTGGATCTCAGCGAAGACTCGTGGGTTAACCAAAAATAGCTTATACAGCGCATGACTAATCGCCAGACAATTTACACGTTACGGCAACAGTCACTAAAATTTATTTTTGTTGCGAATTACTTAAATTTTGCTACTGATCACATGTCAAACGTCGTTTGTTGGTCACAAGACATCACGTGTAAAAAAGCTGCTTCTCGATTCACACAAAGTTATATATGGAAACTAATTGATATTTTCAGATGGAGAAAATTCGTGTAACTGAAAAGAAGACTAATAAATCACATAATGATCTTTAATTCGATACATCAGTATTTTTTAAATAAATAAAAAATTTCCCATTCCATCCATTTAATCTTAGCTTCAGAAGTAAGCTCCAGGAGCAAGCTTCAGAAGCTTAATATCGCAAATGATTCTCTTTGTCTGAATGTACTGCACACGTAGAAAGGGGTCAAATTTCCAAAGAAGGGGACATATGTGCTAGGAAATGTGTCCCTAGGAAATATGTCCCGGGAAGAACAAACTTTTTTGAGGAAATACTTACTGAGACATCGGGCGCAATTGATGCCCACCTTTCTGAGGATAAGGTCCACTAAAGAACCGACACTGTTGAGATGAGGCAAATTGGGGATGATTACCATTATACCCTGAATTACATTCATATACTCTTGTATTTGTTTATTTGCCTGTCAGACGGCTTTTATGCTGTCGATTGGAAAATTCAAGACGTCTGCTATTCTTGGGAAGTTTATTGAGGGAAATACTATCGTGTAATGTCTTCGTCGTACAAGGCTTGACGCACAATGTCACATTGGATCTTAATTTCGGAGGTAGAATTCAGCTGAACTCGCATGTTTGAGCTAAAAGGCATAGTATATCTGTTGTGAAACTGATTAATAGTTTTATCTTGGCGTTGCTACTCTTGACGGAAAACATAAACTTCTTAAAACGTATTCTTTTTCGGTGCAAGGATGTTAGTTTATTTTCTTAAAGCAATCTAATTAGGAATATCAAAGTCCAACATAATATCTTTGTAAAAACGATTAAGAGAGAGAATAAATAATATTTATATCCTCACCCACCGTGGAAAGCGCGGTGCGAGGGTACTAATCTCGACGTGCGTGGAGTCCTTTGACACACGTTGCGACCAGGGAGAAAAATTTTCGCAGTGTCTACGTTGGTTTCTATCTATCTGCTCATCTATCTACCTATCTATCTATCTTTCTATCTATCTATCTATCTATCTATCTATCTATCTATCTATCTATCTATCTATCTATCTATCTATCTATCTATCTATCTGTCGTCTGTCTATTTATCTATTTATCTATCGATATATATATATATTCGAGAAGTGGGATAAAACACTCAGCGTCCCGAAGACTTGTCCTGGGCTGACAGTCTTCGGATCCTTTCACCGCTTTCCACACAACGATTTCATTTACCTTTTCAGGATAGTTTTCCCTATGAAATGTCGCCCCACTGAAGACATCGAGATCTATTTCTGGTTTGTAAACAAGAATGCAAGGTCAAGGACAACAATCACTTCCTAAAAGTGGAGGGGGGGACGGAGCCGGCCAAGTGATGTGGAAGCATTCCCTCTGAAAGTTGTTTTTCTTTTTAAATATAATATTTTTGAAATGCCTTTTCCGGCATTCTGAGATTGTTTCTTTGGAACAACACTCATACCTTATTTTTCAATCGAAACGAAGACATGCATTTCCTCCCAACAGCAATAAAGACATTATAGCATGACTAAACAAAGTATATCTGATTGTTTACAAAATGGCGTCCAAAGAAGAACGATCGGACTGTAAAATAATTTGGCAAATTTTCGTAATTTGTCATGTATTCGAACCTACTATATCTAGGTTTGAATTGTGGCTGAAAAAGGTTATATCGGAAAATGGTAAAGGTAAACATGGAACCATAAGCACCGAGGGAACAGAAATTAGGCTTCAGTTGTCATGAACTTTGCAAAAAGTGGGGGATAATTATATATGTATCCCCCTCTGTCCAAAAAGTGGGGGGATATGTCCTCCCATCCCCCCCCAAGATTTACGTCCTTGTGCAAGGCAAACAGCCACCAGGAAACGCACTGAAAAGTTATTTTTCTTTGGAGATCATACTATTCTTCGGCGAAAATGTTGTCCGCTTCAGTCTTTGTCACCTCTAGGGTAGATTGTGGATAATTACCTGCTTACCATGTTCGTACAGTAATGGTTTAATCAGGATTTTAAAAAAGCCGTTTTCTTTCTGTAAATTCACCATTGAACATTTTTTGTTTTGAAGTACCGCTGAACCAGTAGTCTGTAAAGTGCCGATTCTGTCACATTTTGAGATTTGATTAAATTTTCCTCATTTTCAAAATCGACAAAAATCACCGCATTTTCAAAATCGACAAAATTTCGCCAAATTCCAAAATAGATGTGACGTCACGCATTCTGAAATTAGGTCAAATTATTCATATTCTGAAATTAGGTCAAATTATTCACATTCTCAAATTCGTTCAAATTATTCACATTCTCAAATTAGTTCAAATTATTCGCATTCTCAAATTCAACCAAATTATTCACATTCTCAAATTTGGTTAAAATCGAGACACCGACCCGGTTTTCAAATTCGATCAAAACTTTAGCATCGACCAGAGGTCTCAGAGACAGAGTCTCAGCAAAGCTGTTTCAAAGTGTCGTGGGGTTTCCCTTTTTATTGACGGCGTCACTTTCGGTTTCGCTTACTTAACGTCCGTCGCTTTCATGAATTTAATTACGTTACCGGGAATTTAAGCACATTTTAAAAATGGGTCAAAATTTTTCAAAGTGTCTTGGGGGAATAACCTTAACACAGCAGGCTGATAAATTCCAAACATTCCATACATGCTCAATCTCCCTAACAACTAGCCTCACTCGATGTCAACAAAAAAACTATTTTCGGTTTGCTCCGTTGTTAGGGAGATTAGGCATGTATGGAATGTGAGGAAAACCCCTCAACGACTGATGGGGGAATTACCTTTTTTGACAGAATTTTAAGGAAACATTTTAGACAAAAGTAAAAACTCTAATAAAACTATAAAGATACAGCACCGAAGGTGCATCGGACGAAGTCCTCAGGACCGCAGGTCCACGCGAAGCGGTTTTAAGAATTTTGTTTTAAATAAAAATGTATGATATAGTTTTAAGAAATACTAATAGATATTTATTTACAATATGTAAAAAATGTTTGAAAATTCTAAATTTTTACCTAAGATTTAATAAATTGTTTATATTTTTTTCGGAATAATGTTTTTAAACTTTATATTTATATTTCAGAACCTAGAACATTTCGATGTAAAATTTGTGGAAAAATTAGTTATTATCAAAATTAATATAAATAAATGGGTAATTGTATTTCAAAAACAAAAAGTAAAAATAATACACACACTTCACACGCTTCGCATATTGAAAATAATATTGAAAATTATGAAAATAAAAAATCAAATACAAATATTGATATAAATCTTCATGGTTATCCACCAATAAATTTTAGAAAAATTCAAAAAAGTGGTTTTAGAATTGGTGCTCATGTTGATATTGGTTTTAAAGATTTTGAAGCTGGAGCAACTTTTGGAAAAAATTATGTTGAAGAAATTAATTTTTCAGAAAATAATAATCATTTAAAATTACTAAAATCTTTTGAAAATGAAGGTAAAAATGATATAGAAAAAGATAAAATAATTGCTTCATTAATTAATTTGAAAAATGATAATGTTGACAAACCAAAACCACAAAACGAAGATAAATAATTTTGTAATTTTATAATAAATATAAGTAGTCTATATTATAAAATTAATTTGTAGGTGATTTTGGTTTGTCAGTATGTTTTTTAATAACATGTTTTCCAACAGTAATACCCCCAGATAATATTCCAAGATATGGAAGATATGGAGATAATTTTTCAACCACAGATTTTACATCTCTTTTTAATAATTTATCTTTAACCAGTTCTTTTTCCAATTCTTCACTGCTTTCAATTGCTTCTAAACCGCCTAATAAATCTGCAAATTTACTAATTAATAAATCTGTTAAAAATACATTTGCTTTTTCTGCTTGTTTAATTTCATATTCAGAATAAATTTTTAGTATAACTTTATCGCTTGCTTTTTTCAAATTTTGAACCGATTGACTAATTTCCCCATCTTCAGATAATCTTATCAATTCTTCACGTTTTTTCATTACTTCTTTTTTAACATCTCGCGTTTTACTTTCTTGATCATCCGGCTGATCACGTTGATTACTTGCAGATGTATTTGATTCCATTTGCGGAACTTCTACATGATTACGCGTTTCACATGTTTCACTATTTTCACTCATTTATTTTATAATTAAATGGAAAAATTAAATTTATTTCCAAACATGAATATTTTTTTGTCTTCAAAGTTTCTAAAATTTTTTCCAATTCTTTGCGGCCTTCCAAACCTAAATATTCTTGAACTATTGTTGCCATATCTTTTTTATTTGGATTATAAAATGTGATTAATTTTGAAATATTTTCTCTAAATGGTTTTGCAATACTTGTAAATTGTTGTGTAATTACAACAACGGAAAGATTATAGTGTCTAGCGCTAAATTCTAATTTAACCAATTCACTTGTTCTATTTTTAACATTTTTTCCGCTTGCACAATCATGAAGAATAATTAAGCTTTTACTTCCTTTTGAAAAATTTACTATAAATTTTAACCAATCTTCAACGTTGTCTTGGTCACAAGGAATTGCAATAAAATCTTCATCTTTATCATATTTCCAATTTTCATAAGTTTTATTCCATTCAAATGTTGGACAAATTAGAAAAATATAATCAAAATAATTTTTATATTTTGATTCTATAAAATCCAAAAGATATTTTGTTTTTCCACAAGCAGTCATTCCAACAATTATCATATTAAATGGTTTAATTTCATCGTTCACGTTCACGTTCATTTTTTATTTTTGTTTTTTAAAATTGGATTGAAGATAAATCTTTATTTACAATATTTAGCAAACCATCACTTATAAAAAATATATTACACATTACATTTGCAGTAATAGCAGTTTTTTTAATTTCTAGCAATAATCCAGACTGTGTGTTTACTAATTTTTTACCAGTTCCATAAACAAAGTTGTCATCTAATGTTCTTAAATCAATACATAATGCAAATGAATCTTTGTAGAATTTTTCAATATCCATAACTGCATCACAGTCAAAATAATTACAACGAAATATTCTAAATTACAAATAGTGAGCAATTTGTTTATCCAAATATAACGGATGTCAAAATTAGTGTTGAGGGGGTTCCAAATAGCATATATTCCCAAGGTCAAAAAATCTTCTTTTCGGAAAACCTTGGGAATATATGCTATTTGGAACCCCCTCAACACTAATTTTGACATCCGTTATATTTGGATAAACAAATTGCTCACTATTTGTAATAGTTTTATTTCTAAATAATAATACAACTGCTTTCATACTTTTACATGGAATATTTATAGTTTCATTATGTAAAGTCGCGTTTTTATCCCATTCTACTGTTTTCATCAAAGTTACATAATTATATGATAGTGATCTTCCAGTAGTGTAATTTGTTAAAACATCAACTGCTAAATCCTGGTTTTCAATTGTTTCATATTCCAATTCTAAATTTTCCAACTTATATCCGCCAACACTTTCGCCACTTTGTGCTACCATAATTTCACTAGCTTTTGGAAAAGTTAAAATATATTGAAAATTATTAATCATTCCATGAGGAGCATATAACCCATGATCTGAAAGTATTTTTTCTAACTTTAAACACTGTTTTATTCCATAAATATCATACATTAATTTATCAGAAGCTTTTTCTGCGCTTCCACTTGTTGCTCCAGAATCATCTTTTGAAATTAATTTTCTCAAATTTTCACTTGCTAACCCATATTCAACCATATCTGCTCTTTCGGATTTAGTTTTCCAGAGATCTTTGTAAATTTCCAAAATAGATTCTCCGCTATTATCATAAACACTTTCTCCAGCAAATTTAACAACTAATCTTTTCTTTAACAATTTTGATAAATTATTTAAAAACCAAGACTTTGTATTTGCATTTTTAAAATTAAATAACAATCTTAATGAATCGGGTACAAGGCACAAATTAGGGTTTAATTTTGGAATATCTATATAAAGGTCTTCGTCTGGATTTACTGAATTTGGATTTAAAGTTAAAACATGCCTTGTTCTGATTCCTTTAATATCACTCATTTTTGATCTTTTATATCCTGGATATAATTCGTTTTCTCTATTCATTTTTTATTATATAAAAAAAAAAATTTTTAATCTTTATTGTCCTTTTGGTATTGCACCTTTGGTGCTGAGAACTTCGTTCGATCTTTATTCTTTCTGTATTCCTTGTATTCATTGTATAAAAAGTAAGTAATTGCAATAACTAATATCCATAAATTTTTAGCTAAAAAAGCAATACCTTTTGCACCCATGCTAATATTTGAGAAATTAAATTTAAAACTGCCGAAATGACAGCACCAAAATTTTTACCTATATTTGCAATTGCTTTTGCTAATTTTCCAAGTGCATTTGCACCTTGTTTCAATACACTTCTTGCACTCATAACTATTACTGTAATTATACCTGCTACAGAAATTGCCACTGCTGATAAACCAGCGAGATTTTCTTTTGCCCATTTTTTAAATCTTTCTAATCTTCCAAGGTCAGATTCTTCAGCATTTTCATTTAAAATCTGTATTCCTTCTTCACTGATTGGTCTTTCCTGATTTTCAAGTCTCGTTCTATCTGCATATAATTTTGCAATTTCTGAAAAACTTTTATATATACTTTTTTGAGGTTCAGCTGTTTCTAAATCAGCTTTATTTACCCAATATTCATATTCTCTATCAAATGATTTAATTTTTTCACGTAAAACATTTTTTCTTTCATTTTCTGATAAATCCAAATAATCAACACCACCAACCGGAGAGACAGCTTCTTCAAAATTTAATAAACCTCTAAATTCTCTCAATTCATCTGAATCAAATAATGATCTTCTTTGGTCATTTTCATCTTCAACTAATTTAATCAAGTTATTTTCATCAATTATTCTATTAACTTCATTATCAATTTGTGAAATTGTATCTTCAACTATTTTTTCTCTCTCGGTTTTTCTCATATCATAATTTCCCTCATTAGATATTTTTTTATCTATAATATAATCTGGTGTTTTTTTATATTCTTGTTTTGCTTTTTCAAAAATATCTTTGAATTCATTAACATAATTCTTATTCCATTTTACAAATAATTCTGGTTCATTATCATCATTGACATTACCAATTTTTTTATCTTTGCAAATAATTGAAAAATTACCTTTTTCATTTCTTTCAAACCTAGTTTTTTCTAACAATATTGTATTATTTTCTCCATTTTCTTTTCAGGGATGAAATCAAATATTTTTTTGAAAGTATTTTTTTTATCAAAAGTAATTGACCTTTTAACTCCCCCTAAATTTTTTAATTTTTTTAAAAAACCTTTAGACTCAGGTTCTTTAACTCTAGTTACTCTGGTGTTTTGGTCTGGGAGTAATATAGTTGTTTCTTCAGTATCTAAACTTGTATCAGCAAAATTTCCTCCACTTGTTTCTCCCCTCTCACGTTCTCTGCGTGCTTCTTCTCTTATATTTCTATCATTTAATTCTATATCATCAAAACCGTTATTATCCATTTATTTTATATGTTTTGAATATTTTCTTCTGCAATCCAAGAGTTATGTTTATTGTCATAACCTTCCCACTTTACCAAGACCATATTTTTTCCTTTCACTTTTTTTCTTTTTAATATTTTCTCTACTTTATACAAACCACTCACATCACCCTTTTTATTCACAGCAGACAATTCCTGTTCATAAAATTTCCCAATGATTGGTTCTCCCTCAAGGTCTTCCACTTCATACATGTTTGGGTCACCTCTAAATACTTTTACAATTTTAAAAATTTCTTCTGTAAAATTAGCTTCATAACCTTTTTTAAAGATATTCTTATATTTAGAAATCCTAACAGTATCACCAATTCTGAATTTAGGTAAAGGTAAATCCCCTAATGGGTGACCATATAGTGTGTTCCACACTTGGTCTTTGTTAGATTCATTCACATCAGCAGGTTTCATTAATATACTCTTGTGTTTAGTATTATTATAATTATTTACAAGGTTTTTCAAAACGGAGCTTTGCCCGCCTCTGACGCGACCAATCCAATTATAAGTTTTATTGTTGTAGAAATATTTCCACATGGATGTTTTTAAAGTTCGATTAAATCTTTCAACTATAGCTGCTTTTTTAACAGATTTCGAGGAAAAATATTCAACATTATGTTCCTTCAATAACCACTTTACACCAATATTATAAAATTCTTTTCCTTCATCAAATTGAGCTACATTTGGATATTTACCAAATCTTTTTTTGAATTTTCTAAGTAATTTTCCAACAGCTATAGTCATGTTGTAAGTATCTTTTCTGTAGACAGGAATAGCAAACGCATATCTACTCAAAATTTCAACAGCTGTAAGAATCCAGTAATAATCTTCATTATCTTTTTTGTATTTTTTCATATCAATTAAATCCATTTGTATTTGATCAGCTAAATCTTTAACAAATGTTTTTTGAAATTTATGTCTTTTTATAAGTGGTTTGTATCTTGTAAAAGTATCTTGCGTTTTTAGCCATTCTTGCACAATTTTTCTACTAACGTTTAATCCCTTTGGAAGTCTGTCTTTTGCTTTTTGATAAAGTCTTTCTGCAGATTGATAACCTGTTTCTGGGTTGTAATAAATATCTCTTAATTCTTGTTCAATAACAAATTCTTTGTCGTTAACTTTATCCATTTATTTTTATTAAAATAAATGAGTATAGAAAAAGCAGAAAGAAAATATTATGGAAATGAATATGATTTTGTTGTGAATGAAAGAAAAATTTTGGATAAAAAGTTTAAAGAAAATTTTTTGAAAAAATATCCATATGCAGACATGTGAAGGTTTACCTTCGAGCATGATATTAATAAAGATGGAAGTTGGGAAAAAACAATAACATATTTCAAAAACAATGAATACATTTCAACAGACATAAATTCAGATACATTTAAAAATGACCCAAATATGACAAAATATTTAACAATAAATAAACCAACACCTCACTTTCCAAAAATTTGGAAACTTGGAGGAAGCATACAAGAATTACCAAAAGGAAAAAGACATGTTAATTATACAGGGAAAAAATATTATTGGGATAATTTTCCTACACAATATGTTTTAAGTTATCCTATTAACCAGTTTAGAATTTATGTAAGTAATACAGATTATTTTCAAAGTAATTTACCTGGATTAAATATAACCACAAATGATAATGCAAAATTTTCTCTAAGCGAACCATATTTTCAAAGCATTATAGGAACATGGATTGCAACTTATGGATGTGGAATTTCAATACAACATTTATTATTTTCAGCCTCCATTCCAAAACAAATTACATCATTTATGAGATTTCATCTGTATTTTACAGTCAGAAGAATTATGCATCAATTGAAAAACGGTGATGATAAAACATTTTATAAATTTAATGCTGGGTTTTTAAAAGATCATTATCCAAAATGGACATATCAAGAAATTATGAAAATAAAAAATGAACACCTGGGTCAAGATGTTGTTGGAACAGACAGATGGAAAAGATATAATCATGGTCCAGGTCAAATTAGAGACACACAAAATGATTATAAAAAATTTGTTCAAAAAATTTCAGATGGTTTAACAAAAAATGGAACAGAATTATTAAATCAATCCATTGAAGCTTATCTTTATTCAATCCTCGGGGCTCAAGCTAGAACAAGGCAAAGTATTGTTTCAAATAGAGCTTCAGCATTGGAAACACAAAAAGTATTCAGACAAATTTTTGAAGACTCAATTATAAATTATGATACAGCAGCCTGGATCAATAATATGAATCAAGCAATTTCATCAACAAATGTGGTTTTAAATACAGCTATAAGTCCAACGTTATGGTTGATTCCATCATCTTTAATTATTTTAAAAGAACCAATAGATGGATATAATAATAAATTAAAAGTTTGTGATGAAAATATGGTTTTTGGAATTAATGAAAAATTAAATTATTACGGGTCAAAGACCCGCGAAACAAAATTACAGGGAAACGAAGTAAAGAAAAATGAAATAAAGAAAAATGAAATAAAGAAAAATGAAATAAAGAAAAATGAAATAAAGAAAAATGAATCCAAAAAAGATATAAAGAAAAATGAACCCAAAAAAGATGAGAGCAGAGCGAACTCTGTGAAAAATAATACATTAAAAGACATTTCAGGTCTTTCAGGTAAACTCAACTAATCTCCAAAAACACCCATTGGGTCAAGTGATAATTTAATTATTTTATCTTTATCAATAATTGGGGGAGTTTTAATTTCAAAATATATATTATAAAATAAATGACAAATCTTAAAATATTTATCAAACAAGACGAGACCGGCGAAAACTGTGAAAAAATAATTCCATTAGACGAACCACTTATATTAACTCATTGTGGAGGTTATATGTTTGTAAAATCAGTAAGTATATTTTGGAATTATAATAATTTAAATCAAAATATTCATTATACATATGATGGAAGAAAAATTGAATTCAAAGACGGGTATTATACTTTTAATATTTTAAAAACTGAATTAGAAAATGTTGGAACAATTGAACTGGAACAAGTTGAATTTTCTGGAAAATGTACAATAAAATCGGATAAAACATTAAATTTACAAACATTTGGTCCAATCATAGGATTTCCAGAAAATAAAGTTATACAAGCAAATACATTAACTGAAAGCGGCAGCGTGGTAAATATTAATAACAACTTGGAATATGTAAACATAAGCTGCAATATAATTGATAAAAGTAAAAATTTTGTAAATGGTAAAAGAAGTGACATTCTTATTCAAATTCCAATAACAACAGAACAAACACTAAAAGGAAGTGCCTCAAAAATTTATCCACCTGAAGACAAAGGACCGGGAGGAATAAAATTATCAAATGGAATTTATAATGAATTAATATTCAAAGTAGAAGGAAACAATGGTGGTTCAATAGGAAATGTTTTATTAGAAATCAAAATTAAATAATTTTGTTATTATAAAATAAATGAGTTTATTTTACGGATATGAAAAAGTTAGCGATAATATAAAAACAGGAGGTCTCCCAACAACAGGAGGTACAATGACAGGAGACATTAACATGAGCTCACACCATATAATAACATCAGTTGATCAAACGGAAAATACGCATTTAGCTAGGAAAAAATATGTGGATGATTTAGTGTCGGGACATGCTACTCATACAAGTTCGAATTATCTGCCAAAAAGTGGTGGAATAATGACTGGTGATATCACAATGGGAAATAATAAAATTACAACAACTGTGAATCCTACGAGTAATAAAGACCTTTGTAGGAAAAAATACGTAGATAATCAAGATTCTAAAAAATTATCGTTAACAGGTGGAACAATGACTGGAAATATAACATTTGGAAATCATAAAATTTTAACAACTTCTGATCCTACAGATGATACTCATTTAACAAGGAAAAAATATGTGGATGACCAAGATAATAAAAAATTGTCTTTGACAGGTGGAACTGTAACTGGTTTAACAACATTTCAACAAAGAGTAAATTTAGATAATGAAACACATGTTCATGGAGATAAAAGAATTTATAATTATCAAACTGATAACAATGCTGCAAATTCCAATCTTATGTTGATTAATAGAGATTATTCAGATAGAAGATATTTAAGAAAATCTGGTGGAACAATGACTGGAAATAGAACAATTGGAAATAATAAAATTTTAACAACTTCTGATCCTACTCTTGGCACACATTTGGCGAGAAAAAAATACATCGACGACCAAGATAATAAAAAATTATCAAAAACAGGTGGAACAATGACTGGGGATTTGGATATGGGAAATCATCATATTCTTCATGCAGCAAATTATAACCCATCTTCTGATCATCATGTTGTGACTAAAAAATACGTCGACGACCGTGTGACAACAGCTTCACTGTCATATTTTTCATTAGCAAATACGGTTGCAAATATTTATAATTTACAAATGGATGATGAAGGAATTTTTGATGTGAAGGATGATGATAATTATATAGAATATACTGGTAGCAATAAAAAGGTTGAAAAACTTTTGAATTTGTCAAGAAAAAAAGATTGGGTTTTCAAACAAGATGATACAAACAAACAACCATTTTTCAAAAAATCCACAATTAATAATAATTTTTATTGTATTCAATACAACACTGGACTTGGAACAAACAGCAACAATTTACATTTAACTTGTGAAGAAAATATTTTAAGCTATCAATACTTGAATTTTTACTTTGTATATGGTTTAAAATCATTAAATTCGTCTAACAATGAGGTGTCGTTGTTTAAAATTATAGATAATGAAACAGTAAGTCAACCAACTCCTTTTGATTTTGGTATTTCTTATCGTAATTCATTATTATATATCTCAAATTCATCCATGTATTCAATTTTAAATAGCAGATGGCAATTGAAAGCAAATGCAACTCAAATAAACAAATTAATATGTCTTTCTGTTCATTGGGATCAAGGTAATCTCAGCGGTGGTAAAAAAGGAAAACTTTATGTGAATGGAAAAGAAATTGTTTCTTTCTATACAAATGCTAGAAAGTATCACACTCCAAATATGAAAATTTATCTTGGATCAAAAAATAAAGACCACGGAAAAATGGATGGAGAAATATTATATGTATATGTTTCAACAAGAAAAATGAAATATCCAGAAATTGTTTTAAACCATTATCTTCTTTGTAAAAAATATGGTGTTGATTTTGACGAAGATGAAATATTAAAATATATAGCTAAATAAATTTTATATACATTTTGAATAACGCGAAGCATGACAGCAAAGCTGTTTTGAATAACTTTTAAATAATTTTAAATAACATTTGAGGTTATTTAAAATTTACTTGAACTGCTTTGCAGTCCTTTTAGGTTTTATTTAATTTTATTCAATTTTATTTATAAATAACTTGTAAATAACTTGTAAATAACTTTGAATAAATTTTGAATAAAAAAATAAAATTATAAATAAATGAGTGAACAGGGTGAAACAAGTAAACAATCAAGTAATGAAAAAGTAACAGCAGTTGAAAAATCTGAAAAAGCAAGAGACCCAAGAAAAGTGGAATTGGGAAAAAGATTAGCAAAAATTTCAAAAGAAACAAAAGAAAGAAAAGTAAGACAGCGTGAACAACTTGAGCGAGGCAAACAACAAAGTAAAGAAAACGGGGTCGGTGAAGAAATAAATAACACCTTTGGCGTTGAACCTTCCACTTTGGGGTATTTGATTGGGGTTGTGGGAGTTGCTGCTGTGTTGGGAGGATTATACTTTGCATATAAAAAAGACAAAAGAGACCAAGAATTGCTTCACCAAAACGAAGATTCAGCGAGTCAACAGCAAAAACATCGACCAGAGGTCTCAGCATCGAGCCGAAGGCTCTCACCGCTTCGCGGAGCGAAGCTGCAAGAAAAACAAGAAAAATACGGTGAAGCTAAGCTAAGAAAGAAGGAAGGTCGTGAGTTAATAAAACCACCTTGTTCTATTGAAAATCTGTAATAAAATAAAGTTTGTAAAAAAATTTTTTATATATAAATAAATGGGCAAAATGAATAGAAAAGAAGTTATGAATGAATTATATGATTCTACAATAATTACATTGGGTGCTGTTGGAGTTGGAATGATATCAAGAAAAGTAATTAGTGATGGTTTATCAACTCCATCTAGTTTAGTTCCTACTTTAAAACTCGCAGCAGCTGTGGGTTTATCATCGCTTGCAGTTAAATATGCTCAAGACAAAAAGTGGATTCCTTCTGATCCTTTCAAATCTTAAACAGTCTTAAAAAATAGAAAAATATAAAAATAAATGGAAACAGTAGTTGGTGGATTATTTAATGCAGTTGCTTTTGCAGGTGCAGGATTTTTATTTTCAAAATTAAATCATTCTGGATATGAAAAAGAGATAAAAAGACATAATGAAGCAATGGAAAAACTTAGTAGGGATAAGGAAAAATGGTATGAAGAGCAAGTAAAAAGAAAACAAGAAATTGAAAAATTAAGACAACAACTATCTGATGCAAATGCTGATATAAATAAAACAAACATGTCTTTGAAAAATCTTGCTGAAATTAATAATCGTTATAAATATTTAAAAGAAGAAGCAAATGAAGAAGATGAAAAAGAACCAAAATTAGAAGATTATTATAAACCTTCTGATGAAATGAAAGAATATCAAAATGTTGCTTTTTTTCTTGTTGGGGTTTCAGGCGGTTATGTAGTTTATAAATTTATTTAAAAATTTTTCTTTAAATAAATAAATTATATAAATAAATGGAAAACCATTATCAACAAAAAACATTTAAACAATTGTGGAATATTGCAAGAGAAAGAAAAATAAAATATTATAAAACTTTTAACAAAAATCAACTTGAAGAAATGCTTAGATTTGAAATTAGCAAACCAAATGAAAAGTATGAGAAATATTGTAGAGAAAAAATGAAAAATCCAATCCCAGTAATATTTATAAACAGTGAAACAGATGAAATCTTAAATTTTAAAAGTCTTAGATCTGCTGCAAAAAATTTTAATATGAACCCGGAAAGTATAAAATATAGAATAAAAAGAAAAAAGATTTGGAAATTAATGGACAAACATTTTTGGTTTTTTATGACTGTTGAAAAATTTTGATTTTTTTTAAAATTTTTTTTTAAAGGAAAATTATTATATAAATAAAAGATAATAAAATATGAACCGTGTTAACTCAAAAAAATATATTGAAAAATATATATATGAAGACCAAAGTTCGCTGAAAGATTTCAGCTTTTATGATGATGAAGACTATTTATTTTATGATTTTTCTGATAAAATTGCTAAACTTTCAGGTGATGGGGAATTATTACCACATCATGAATTTTTGATAAATTATAAAAAAAAATTTTGTATTTTCAATGATTTTGAAATTGATTACAAAACTGGAGAAAAAATTTATAATACAACTTACAAAATTATTTTAGTCCCAAGCTTAAAAAAATTATATTCATCATTTAATATTTTTATATTTACTAAAATTCAGTAATCAGTTATTTTTTTAAATTTAATCACGTGACCAAACATGAAAAAAAATTTTCAATTTTTTTTAATTTTTTTGACTTTAAAAAAAAAATATATAAATAAAGAATGAATACAACGAGAAATTTATTGTACGAAGATGTTCCAAATATTAATACCCCTTTATTAAAACCAACAAAATATTTAAAAATTAATAATTTTGTTGAAAGCTCAAAAGAAAAAGCAAATGATTTATTTAACAAGACTAAAGAAAAAATACTTAATTTATTTGATAAATACAGCCCCTTGAGGAATAATAAAGAAAAAATAACAAATTGGTATAATCATCTGAAAGATAATGTTTTAGATATATTTAACAAAATACAAGGTAAAGTTTTGCAAGCATCCATCCCACCTGCAAAATTTAAATTGGATAAAGAAGCTTTGAAAGTAACAAAAAGATATGAAATGGATTTGAAAGGAGCTGGATTATCTTTATATGATCCTTTGAGTCTCTTGAAAAAAATAAAACCATTGGTAATTAAAAAATTCAAAAAATACCCAAGCACAAAACAACAAATAACTCTTGTGTGTTTGATGAAAAAAACAAATCCTGCGACAGGAGAAGAAACTACAGATAATGCTCATTTTCATAGTTATTATGAAGAAATTTTTGATGGAAGAAATTTTTGATGGAAGTAATTTTGATGAAATATATGAAAAAATGACACAAAAAATTATTTTGAGTTTTGAAGAATTTTTAAAAAATTCAAGCTTATGGAAATTTCACAAAGGTTTGAAAATAATTCTTAATATTAATGAAATTAAACGATTACTTGCATCATCTTATATTCCTACTCCAGAGTTTTTAAAAAATAAAAAAGCAATTATTAATCCACAAAATGATGATCAAAAGTGTTTATTGTGGTGTGTTGTAATAAGTGAACTTTTGAAAACTAATCCTAACTTAAAAAATCCTGGAAGAATTACAAAAATTTTAAAAAAGAAAGCTGAAAGTTTTAATGTGAAAGATATTAATTTTCCTTGTGGATTTTCTGATATTGATAAATTTGAAAAAAATAATAATATTGCAATTAATTTATTTGGATACAACGAAGAAAAAAGATTTGGAAATAAAAATCATGAAATTTTTCCTTTGAGGGTAAGTAAATTGAACTTAAACAATCAGGAGAATCCAGAATCACATGTAAATATATTATTAATAACTAATGAAAATGGGGATATCGGGCAAAGCTGCAAACATTATTGTTTAATTAAAAATATGAGTAGACTGTTTTCAAGTCAATCTAGTAAAAACCAAAAAAAAATACTTGTTTGTAATTATTGCTTACAACATTTCAGAACTGAAGAAACTTTAAAAAATCATTTAGAATATTGCTCAAAATATGAATGTGGAAGAACTGTTTATCCAGATAAAGGAGAACAATTAAAGTTTAAAAATTATGAAAGAATGCATGATATTCCATTTGTAATATATGCAGATTTTGAATGCAATTTAAAATATGTGGATAAAAATATTGGTGAACCGGTAGGTGACCGCGCTCCGCGTACAAAACAATTTCAAAAGCATGAACCGTCTGGATATTGTTATTTAATAAAATGTTTTGATGATAATTTATTTAGACCAAAATTAGTAAAATACTCAATAGGTGATGCCAAAGATTCAAATGATTCAGTATCATTAAAATTTGTAAAAAGTTTAGAAAATGATATTAAAGAAATACATGTTATGCATGTGGTGAAGAATTTGAAACGCTGAAAAGCAGCGCCACAAGTGGTCCTAATGGGCAGCGAGCTGGTGAAAGCAGCAAAGCTGATAAAGTTAAAGACCACTGTCATTATACTGGAAAATATCGCGGAGCTGCTTGTATTAGTTGTAATTCAAAAATGAAAAATCCAAAATTTATTCCAGTTATATTTCATAATTTACAAAATTATGATAGTCATTTGTTTATTAAAAATCTTGGTGTTTCAGAGGGTGAAATTAATTGTATACCCAACACTGAGGAAAAATATATTTCATTTACAAAAGATATTATTGTTGATAAATTTGAATCTGAAAAAATAATTACAGAAAAACAACTCCAAAGTAAATGTAGAGATAATATTATTGAATGTGAAGAATTACCATCAACCAGTGACACGAAGTGTGGGTGAAGCGAAACCAATGAAAACCCAAAGTATAAAATTAAAGAATTAATTAATGTAAAAAGAAAAATTAGATTTATTGATAGTTTTAAATTTATGCAAACTAGTTTAGCAAATTTAGTTAAAAATTTAGATAAAAATGAATTAAATATATTGAAAATATTTTGTAATGACAGTAAAAAAAGAGAATTACTAACTAGAAAAGGTGTATTTCCATATGATTGGTTTGATAATGTTGAAAAATTAAAACACAAAAAACTACCTGACATCAAAGAATTTTACTCAAAATTAAATGATGAAAATATAAGTGAAGAAGATTACTCACACGCGCAAAATGTTTGGGAAAAATTTAAAATTAAAAATATGAAAAAATATCATGATTTATATTTAAAAACAGATGTAATTTTATTAGCTGATGTTTTTGAGAATTTTAGAAAAGTTTGTAAAGCATATTATAAATTAGACCCAGCTTGGTATTATACTTCACCCGGTCTTGCGTGGGATGCAATGTTAAAAATGACTAAAATTGAATTGGAATTATTATCTGATCCTCAAATGTATCTTATGGTTGAAAATGGAATTAGAGGTGGAGTGTCTATGATTACAAAAAGATATGCAAAAGCAAATAATAAATATATGGAAGGAAAGTATGAGAAAAATAAAGACAGTTTATTTTTACCCTATCTTGATGCAAATAATCTTTATGGCTGGGCAATGAGTAAAAAATTACCCGTTAGAGATTTTAAATGGATGAATGATAAAGAATTACAAAATTGGAAAACCATTCCTTGCATATTAGAAGTTGACTTGAAATATCCTGAGGAGTTGCATGATCTTCATAATGAATATCCGTTAGCACCAGAAAGATTAAAAATTGGTAACGTTGAAAAATTAATTCCAAATTTGAATAATAAAGAAAAATATGTTTTACATTGTGAAAATTTAAAGTTATATGAAAAGTTGGGATTAAAAATTAAACGAATTCATAAGGGTGTTAAATTTTATGAAGAAGATTTCATGAAACAATATATTGATTTAAATACACAGTTGAGGGCAAGCGCAAAAAATGATTTTGAAAAAGACTTTTTCAAACATATGAATAATTCTGTATTTGGAAAAACTATGGAAAATGTAAGAAACAGAGTTGATATACAATTAGTAAGTAGAGAAGAAAAAGCATTAAAATTATTTTCAAAAAGTAATTTTAACAAAAGTACAATATTTTCTGAAAATCTAATTGCGGTTCATATGCATAAGAGTAAAGTTAAACTAGATAAACCAATATATTTAGGAATGAGCATATTAGATTTATCAAAGACTTTAATGTATGATTTTCATTATAATTATATTAAACAAAAGTATGGTGAAAATTCAAGGTTGTTATTTACAGATACTGACAGTTTAATGTATGAAATTAAAACTGAAGATTTCTATAAAGATATATCATCAGATGTTGAAAAAATGTTTGACACAAGTAATTATCCAAAAGAACACGAAAGTGGAATTAAAACTGGGTTAAACAAAAAAGTAATTGGAATGATGAAAGATGAGTGTGGCGGAAAACAAATAGAAGAATTTGTTGGTTTATGAGCAAAATTATATTCTTACAAAATGTTTGGAAGTGAAAAGTCAACTAAAAAATGTAAAGGTGTTAAGAAAAATGTTATTGAAAAAGATATATCATTTCAAAATTATAAAGATTGCTTATTAACCGAAGAAGAACAAATAAGAAAAATGAATTTAATAAGGCATCAAAATCATGAATTATACACTGAAAGTGTTGAAAAAATTGCATTATCATCTAAAGATGATAAACGAATAATACTTGGAAATAAAATTGAAACACTTGCATATGGCCATTACATGAATGAAATGATAGACACTTATGAAAATATATTTGGTTTTAAACCGTAAAATACTTTATCAGCTAGGTTGTTTTCTTAAAACCGCTTCGCGTGGACCTGCGGTCCTGAGGACTTCGTCCGATGCACCTTCGGTGCTGTATCTTTATAGTTTTATTAGAGTTTTTACTTTTGTCTAAAATGTTTCCTTAAAATTCTGTCAAAAAAGGTAATTCCCCCATCAGTCGTTGAGGGGTTTTCCTCACATTCCATACATGCCTAATCTCCCTAACAACGGAGCAAACCGAAAATAGTTTTTTTGTTGACATCGAGTGAGGCTAGTTGTTAGGGAGATTGAGCATGTATGGAATGTTTGGAATTTATCAGCCTGCTGTGTTAAGGTTATTCCCCCAAGACACTTTGAAAAATTTTGACCCATTTTTAAAATGTGCTTAAATTCCCGGTAACGTAATTAAATTCATGAAAGCGACGGACGTTAAGTAAGCGAAACCGAAAGTGACGCCGTCAATAAAAAGGGAAACCCCACGACACTTTGAAACAGCTTTGCTGAGACTCTGTCTCTGAGACCTCTGGTCGATGCTAAAGTTTTGATCGAATTTGAAAACCGGGTCGGTGTCTCGATTTTAACCAAATTTGAGAATGTGAATAATTTGGTTGAATTTGAGAATGCGAATAATTTGAACTAATTTGAGAATGTGAATAATTTGAACGAATTTGAGAATGTGAATAATTTGACCTAATTTCAGAATATGAATAATTTGACCTAATTTCAGAATGCGTGACGTCACATCTATTTTGGAATTTGGCGAAATTTTGTCGATTTTGAAAATGAGGAAAATTTAATCAAATCTCAAAATGTGACAGAATCGGCACTTTACAGACTACTTGAACCCTTAGTTGAAAATGCGTAGGCATTGAAGATATGTAGGTTACGCCGTTTTTCTTTGTTACGAAAATTTTACGGTAGAAAAAGTACTTCTTTAACTTCCCCTAAACGTTCTTCTTTCGACAAAACTTGCACAAGGTTTGCTTGTCGTATTTTGTTGTGTGTTTTGTATTTTCCGATCTTTCGTCTTGAATAAAAATGCAGTACTCGTTCATGTTTTCTAAGTTCATTTCGTGGGTTTTGCAATTCGTTTCGTCTTAGTCACCTAAGTCTGGTACCTCGGTATGATTACTTAGCATAAGTTTTTATCATAGCACATCTCAGCCATTTGTAACCGACTTTGAGATAATGAAGAAGTAATCAATTTTTTTTAAGTCGAAAAAAAAATATCAAAAAAATGTTCAATCATGAGATTGCAACAACTCGATACGAAAATCCATTAGTTAGGCGTAGATAATTTTTAGAATGGATCTTTTACCATTTGTTAAACCGTCAAAGGTTATTCTCACCAAACGTTTTGTTTTGATAAAACATAATTGAAAGTTTAATTGGTAAATATGACGAAAATCAGTTTAAATATAAAATAATGTCCAGTTTGGGTTTTTAATATTTGCTGCCAAATGTTGTTTTGCTTTTACTGCATTCCCTCTTCCAGTTATAGTAAAGACAATTTGCCTTCTTGACAATTTTGAAAAATTATCAACGTTACTCGGATTCTCGAGAGATATACAGGAAGGGTGGACGACGGTTTATTGCGTACACGTATTTCCAGTACTAGTCCCCTCGCTCACCGCGCGAAGCGCGGTGCAAGGGCTGAAGGCCAAGCGGGCGAGGGAACTAACCTCAGAGCGTGTGGAGTCTTGTAACGGATGTGGTGACTAGGGAGAAAAGTTTTCTCATTGGGTATCTGTTTATATATATATATATATATATATATATATATATATACATATAAAACTACAAATACGTGCACGCAACAACCCCTCGCCCACCCTTCCAATATATCTCTCGAGAGTCCAAGTGACATTGATAATTTTTCAAAATTGTCATAAAGACAAATCCCCCTTACTATAACTGGAAGAGGGTATGCAATATGAGAAAACACAACATTTGCTCACTAATATTAACAACTCAAACTGGAAATTGTTTTATATTTAAACTGTTCGTCGTCGTATTTATGTTTAAAAGTTTGACTCTGTTTTATTATAACAAAATTTTTGGAGAGCATAACTTTTAACGGTTTTGTAAATAATGGACTCCATCCTGACAATTCTACTGCTAAACAGTGGATGTTCGTATCAAGACCCTGTATTAGTTGCAATCTTGACGTATTTCGTGTCGTTTTTGGATGAAACTTATCACTTTTTTTCTCTTTGACGAAAAACATTTTAGTTGATGGCAACATTTTCCCTCTTAAAAGCGGAGCATTCTCATAGGTTACCGGCCAGATACCAGCATTACGGATAGCTTATGATTGAAAATAAATATTTTGATATTTTTTGTATCAAAAAAATTGATCGATCCTACATTGTCTTAAAATTAATTTAAAATTTCTAGTAGAAGTGCCATGATGAAGATTTATGCTAAGTATTCATCCGGAAGTAAAAGACATCGGTAACGAAGATGAAACGAATTACGAAACCGATGAAATAAAGAAAGAAAACAGCAGAGTTTTGTATTTTTATTACTGACCAAAAATCGGAAAATACAAAACATACAACAAAATACGACAAGCAAACCTTCTGCAAGTTTTGTCGATAGAAGAAGGAGTAGAGGAAAGTAAAAGACGTACTTTTCCCACTGTAAAACTTTCGTAAAACAGAAAAATGGCGTAGCATACGAACCTTCAACTTTTACGTATTTTCAACAAAGCGTTCATCGTCACCTCAACACAAAGAGTTCAAAGGTGAATTTACAGAAAGAACACGGCTTTATACGTTCATAAATTTCTTGCGAGGTGTTAAAATCTTGATGAAAGCATTACTGGTCGAACAAGGTAAAGGTAATAATCCACAAGTCACTCGAGAAGTGAGAAAGACTGAAGTGGACAACATTTTCGCCGAAGGCTACTATGATCTCCAAATAGAAGTAGTTTTCCAGCGTGTTTCAGCTACTTGATTCAGACGTACCTGCGATTGTGTAGGTCAGGTAAGTGATTACCAGAACGTGAAAAGTCTCGATTCATACAAACCAACATTGATTCAACTACAGCGAAGAATATCGTTTACATTCAGTCGCTTAGCAAATGTCCCGGCAACGAACGAGTTCCCGTGACGTCTTTGTTCATATTCATGAGAAAGAACCAAGTCAAAGCATTGCTCCATAATATGAACAGTTGACCAATGCATATTCCAAAGAGCTGAGTTTTAGAACTGTTCTTTCAGGTCATAAATTGTCCAGTAATCAAGATGTCCTGGAAAAGTGAAACCAGCCGCAAACACCAAAAAAGCCATTTCGTTTGCCGTCTTAAATCATTTACTGGCTTCAGTGTTCAAATGATGTAAACAACTTGTGAGAGATCCATACAAGAGAAAAAAGAAAGAGACCAAATCGATTTGCTTCGATACGGTACTTATGTGTGGTTTGGTCAACAACGTACCAGTCCCCGAGTTTGCATACGGCATTTTTGAGTGACCTGAATCCATGGATATTTATATATATATATATAGAAACATACACAAAGCGAAAATGTTTCTCTCTAGTCACGACACGTGTGACAGGACTCCACGCACGTCGAGATTTAGTACCCTTGCACTGTGCTTTGCGCGGTGGGCAAGGGAATAAATTTGCAACACCAAGTGGATTTTATAGTCTGATTGTATGTATTTATTTCTGCAACGCGTTTCACCACTTTTTGTTGTAGCTCGTCAGGCTATTTACAAGCGTAATGTGTTTATGACGTCATTAATACGGTTTAATTAAATTTAATTATCAGTTATTATTGTTTTAATTTGAATTAAAAGCAGGTTTAAACTTTTTAATAAAATATTCTTCCTTTGCCGTGCGTGTATCATCGTCCTCTGTAGTCATTTTGTAGAAAGGAAAATCAGTAAATTTTATTCCTTTGTTTTGTGTGCATTACGCAATGTGTGCATTGACCCGTAGCACACGGTATTTACTGTCTCTTATGTGTCGGCGATGTAGGGTCATCCATTCAAGTAGTTTAGTCTCGGTTTCACCAGTATAATTTTCTCTACATCCCGAACACATAAGAACATATAAGATAAACTTGCTGTTACAGTCCATATTATGTTTCACTTTAAATGGATAATTTGATGACTTAAAGTGAAACGAGTTCTCCACTATCAATTGTTTGCATGTAGTGCATCCTTGACCACCACATTTTGACACGATTCCTTCTGTTCTGTTGGTAAATTTTGATTTTACTAGTTGTAGCTTTAGGTTTGGTGGTTGTCTCATACTGTTTATAATTTTTGTTCCCTCTGAAGCAGATTTCATCTTTGGCTGCTTTTTAGTATTGTGAGACTTGTTTGTAATTGTGAGGTTATCGATGGGTTGTTCGGATTGAAGGTCGTGACAAAGGTAAGGATATTTTCTGTAGCTTGTCTCGGTTGAGGTGTCCTTAGTTTCTTTTGGTTTTAAGGTCTTGCTTTGCTTATCCCAGTTGTTACTATTTCCTTTGGGTAACCTCTTTTAGATAATATGTCTTTCAGTTCTTTTAATCTTGTATTTTTTGTCTCAATGTCATCTACAATTGTGCATTTTATGCGGGCCAGGTTATTACGTATGTTTCTTTTGATGTGGCGTGGATGGTTCGATGTGTAGTCAAAGTATTGTCTGGCGTCGGTAGCTTTGTAGTATATATCTGTGGAGAGTCGGTCATTATCTCTTTTTATTAGTATGTCCAGGTAGGCTAGCTGTTTTGTACTCTGTTCAATTGTGGATTGTATATTCAGATCTAAGGAGTTCAGAAGGGCATGGAACCGTCGAAGATCGTCTTCTCCAAATATCCTGTTGATAAAGCAATCGTCGAGATATCGAAACCAGTTGTTTTTAATGTAAGACCCTATCATATCTCCGAATAGTCATTTTGCTTCATCATCCATGTTTTCTTCTAGGTATTATAGTATGAGTGTGGTGTACGATGGTGCTATCTTTGTTTCCATTGCTGTTCCCTTTTCTGAAGGAAAGTTGTGTCGTTGAAGACGAACGTGTTGCTGTTTAATATTTGGTTAATTGCTTCGATAATGAATTCTCAAGGAAAACGACGGGATACAACGTCAACCGATATTCTATGGCTTTGATTCCTAGGTCGTGAGGGATATTTGCGTACAAGATGGTAATGTGGGAACTGGTCAAGATAGTCTCATTGGGAACGTTGCGGGATAGTTTGTTGATAAACTCAGAACTGTCTTTTAAGTTGCTTCTTACAAACGTTACCAAGGTTTTGATGAGGATATCTATTAAGTTGCCTAGATGACTTGATGGGTAGGGTTGTCCGCTAACGATTTGTCTAAATTTTAGGTCAGCCAACGATTGGTCTAAATTTTAGGTCAGGCAACGATTGGTCTAAATTTTAGGTCCAGAGGTTGGTCAATCTTGAGATATGTTGCTGTACTGTGGTTTGCATCGCTGATGATGGATTGACTTTTATGTGTCTTTGGTAGTCCGTAAAAATTGCTCATTCGGTAATTAAATTTTGTGAGGTAGTCTTTCCCTCTATTCGTTAGAATTCCGTTGAATTTGTCCGTTAGTTGTTATATCGTTTCCATCTCTTTATATATGTATATATGTATATACAGTACCGTGCAGAAGTTTTGTTCAGAAGTGCAGAAGTCACCCCTCAATTTGTATCTTGTTTGGTCATATCTCAGTATACTACTAGAAATACGTGCACGCAACAACCCCTCGCCCACCTTCCAATGTATCTCTCGAGAATCCAAGTAACAATGATAAGTTTTCAAAATTCTCAAAAAGACAAATCCTCCTGACTATAACTGGAAGAGGACATGCAATAAAAAAAAAAATCCACACAGAATTTGGCCGCAAATAAACAATAATCAAAACAGACTTTCCGTTTTAAAAGTGGAGCATTCTCATAGATTATTAAACGGATACCGGCATTACGGACAGCTCATGATTGAATATTTTTCTGACATTTTTTTAACTTAAGAAATTGATAAATTATACATTACCTCAAAGTTGGTTACAAATGTCTTTAAGATCTGCTATGATAAAGGTTTATGCTAAGTATTCATCCGGAAGTACAAGACTTTTGGTGACGAAGATGAAACGAATTACGAAATAGACGAAGTAAACAAAGAAAACATGAACAGGTTCTGCAGTTTTATCGCTGACCAAATATCAGAAAATACAAAACATAAAGCAAAATACGACAAGCAAACCTTGTGCAAGTTTTGTCGAAAGAAGAACAAGAAAAGGGAAGTAAAAGACGTACTTTTTCCAAGGCAAAACATTAATAAAAAAGAAAAATGGCGTATAAACCTGCAACTCTTGCGTATTTTCAACTAAGCATTCAGTGGCACCTCAACACAAAGGGTTCAACAGTAAATTTACACACAGACGGCTTTAAACTTTTTTGAGAAGTTTTAAAATCTTGATGAAAGCATTACAAATCGAATACGGTAAAGGTCATCATGCACAAATCACTCTTGAAGTAAGAAAGACTGAAGCGGACAACTGTTTTGCCGAAGGATAATTTGGAGACCAAAACAAGTAGCTTTGCAGCGAGTTACCTGGTGGCTATTTACATTGCATTTTTATTTCGAGCAAAAACACATCTTAATGTCTTCAATTGGGTGACATTTCATGGCAAAACAAATCCCGATTGAGGCAATGAAATCTTTGTGTGGAAAGCGGAGAAAGCATCCAAAGACAGTCATGGTCTTGACAACTCTTCTGGATGATGAGTGTTCTACCCACTTCTCAAACAATTGACCATGAACGCTGTCCGCTTAAATACTGCAGAATGTTCAAAAATAATCGTCATACAGCGATGAATGAACCAGAATCTTCATTCTACTTTACCAAAAAACACCAGCAAAATCCAGGTGAGTAATATTTCATAGAAGAAGTCTCCCTTACGGAAGAATGAAGTCGGGAAGCTACTTTTGAAAGCTGCTCAAAACAATTCCGTTCGCAAAACTTGTACTTCAAAGCTACTCGATTCAGACTTACCTGTGATTGTGCAGCTCAGGTGAGTGGTTACCACAACCTGAAAAGTCCCAAGATTTATACTAATCGACATCTATTCAACTTCAGAGAAGAATGTCGTTTTAATACACTTGATCGGTTGGCAAATGTCCTGACAAGCAAGCAAGTTCCCTTACGTCTTTTGTTCATATAAATCAGAAAGAACCAAGACAAAATGTTTCTGCAAAAAGTGAACAGTTGGCAAATGTATATTCCAAGGAGCTAACTTTGAGAACTGCTATGTGAAGTCTGACAGATCATTTAATTATTCATACTCTTAAATTACAGTGTTATGTTAAGTGGTGTTTTGTTACATGTTGGCACTTAGTGAGAAGTTCTGATCTGCCGTTCAGGAGATTTTCCTTACGTCCCTTCATTATTATTAATTTTTCCTCTCGGCATAAGTTACATTTTGTCGTCCCGGTTTTGCACGGGGGAATTTGTTTCAGAATAGACCATTTCGTTGTGAAGTTGCGGTTAGCAGACTTTAGTTTCCAAATAAATTTCGATAATTCGGTCTCGTTGGCATATTTCCGGTTTTTGAGAGATTTCATGTGATTTCTGTATCTCTCTTTGAAAGCGTTGGCTGTAACGCAGATGTAGGCTTTCTTCTCTTGGTTGTCCGCAGTAGTGACTTCAGCTTTGTAGACCACACTTTTTTGTAGGCATTTGCCTCCGGTTGGGCATTCGTCAGCACGCGGCAGTTGCAATGGCGTAGGTCGGTGTTTTTAGTCGGCTGAGTTTCGTTGGCTTGTTTATTGAGTACGGTTTTGTTGTGTCTTGTGATGAAAGCTTTCATGTTTTCTGTACAGCTATAGCTCACTCACACTGTATGTCTGTTGAATAATGTGCTAAGTCTGTTTGAGGTCGGGAAGTGCTTGTCAACAACTCTGTCTCACAAATGAGCAACTAGGAACGGGGATAGAACTAACCACATTGTCGAACACGACCGAGAAACCAAACACAACATTGACTGGGACTCGGCAGCATGCATAACGTATATCACAAACTACAAACAACGACTTACACTGGAAAGTTGGTTTACCTACTTTGGACCAGGATCTCTAAACTGATCAAAACAATTACCAGCACCTTACAAAAGGCTCATTGAAAACTTAAAACAAACGGCTGGACAATACACCGACTCTAACAATGCCAATGACGCACACCCACAAACCGCAACCTCTCACAACCACCCACGCACATGACGTAATGAACCATTTATATAAATAGGCTGACTGATCCTGACGATTCCTATGAGGCCGTCGAAATATCAGTCACCAACAGTGTTTCTCTAGACTATAGTAACCTGGACGATCAACTATCACTAACATGTACATTTATATATGTTACAAACTATGAGTACTTGTTATTAATTTAGCCAATAAAGATAATATATTCTCTTCTCTTAGTGTCAAACGTAAGAGTAAACTTTTTCTAGTCAGTTGTTGGAATTATTCCTTGCGAAAAATAGCATGATGTTTTCGACCTTCAAATAAGGAAATTATAAAGGAAGTGTGATCCCGGTCCCTCTAATTTAGCTCCCGCTGTCAGGGACATTTAGCGCCTGCTTCGGAGAATTTCTTGCGCCACCCCTGGACGAAAGCTTTATTATAATTTTCTTATTTAACATTTTAGGTACATATTTAAAGCCGCTTAACAAAAGTGAGAAATCTGCAGGAAGAATCTTGGTGTTTAACAAGGGTCAAAAGTGTTTTTTACAAGACGGAAACTGGACTATGGCGGATGCTAATGTGATGTGCAAAGATATTGGTTTCTCTGGTGCAGTCGAGAATCTAACCCTGGAAATTGACGATAAAAACAAAATCATAATCTCACAACAGTACCATTGCAAGGGAACTGAAAAGTATATGATAGAATGCAGGAGCAGTGAACCCACCAATCTTAATAGTTCTCATACAAATGTTGTGGGTGTCCGCTGTAAACACGAAGGTAAGAACTTTTGAATGTACTTGAGACTATAATTTCCCGCGAAAGCGAACGCGAGCCAATGTAGCCGAGCACGGTGTAGTCCTTTAAAAATGCTCAGTTGTAGGCAAAGGTTGAGAAACCTCCACAAAGTGTTTTGGTTTCAGTGAAGCTATACCGTACTGTAAAACATTTCTAAAAGGACTTGTAAGAAGCTTTATCGCTTAAATGCATATTTCATTTCAATTGTAAATGCATCAAAAAATTAAGTTCCTAATTGCAAAGCATCTCACTGTAAAAGAGGGACGTAGCAAGCTGCCTCTTGGAATAAAATCAATGAACTAATGTTATGCGTGATGTATTATGTAAATTTCTTTATTGCTCAATAAAGATAACTGCTGTAAATTGTTAAAATAAAATTTCCAGCCATGTACTCCTCCTGAAGCATCATCTAGGAGTTTAAGTTCTCCTGCAACATGGAAATTCCGCCGAGAAATGGAAGACCAATTACAACGTGAAAAAATGCCATCTCGAATCCTATCATCGAAACTCAACTTTCTTTACACTTTTTTTTCCAACGTGTCTTTATTTTATTTCCGTAATCCGTAATAGCGGGAGATCACCTGATTTTCTGCATTTCCCACATTCCCAAGGATGATCTCACAATTACTTTACGTTTTATTTTATATGTTTTGTTTAATTAATAAATCACCGTGTCATAAATGTCATTGTTGAAATGACTGGTAAATCTTCATAGTATATTGTTGCGTTAATTTTTGTTGTATCTTGTTTGTGTTAAAAATAGTTATCAGACGTAATGTGTTCTCTATGTAGGTGAGCGACTCTGCAGCGTCTGTAACTGCTTCAACTATTCCGTAAATTGTTCGGCAAGAAAGCTCTCCAACATCCCTTGGACTAACTCGACTTTTGTGCCAAATGTGACAAGGTATCCTTATATCTTAAGTTTCCACTTCCTAAAACATGTTCACAGATCAGTTGTATCTTGTAAAAAGATTGATTAGAACAAATGATCCAAATTATAAGTTTTGTTTACTCCTCACTTAAATATTCTCTTTAGTCGACAAATATGATCTCAACATTACACATCATGAATAACGAATGTTGTTTAGACATTAAAGTGCTCAATTTATTGGTTCTGTGAAAACATTTTGAATATAAGCAACAGCTTTGTCGGACACCGGTTGAATTCAGTGCAATTCAAATTTAAATCAAATTAATTTCACGGAAGATTTAAGAAATACTCTAATTAAACCTTAAATGAGCATCGAAACAGTAACATTTAGATCACCGATGTAACAATTTGATTATCAAGTTAAGCAACCTATGGTCAGGATATCAGTGTTGCATATGGTTATATGCTAGCAAGTAAAATGTGTACTCTTTTTAAACCACTTTACTGATCATTAGTTATTATCTATACTTCCCTCCGCCCTTCTTAACGCTTATCTCACTCATTTGCTTTTAAGGATTAGAGTCCAAAGGGTTTAAGATGTCGTGTCGTGTATATCGTTTTAAATGTCAACGATGTAGCACATTGTATGTTGGACAGACGTTCCGCCCTCTACACACACGAATCTCTGATCATTTAGGAATCTCAACCCTTACTGGCAAAACGTGGCTTAATCCACAACCATTCAGTATCCTCACACACTGCCGTGATACTGGACACACTGGTTCGTATTACGATTTCACAAACCTTTTATCATGCCCTTCCAATTCTGATCTTCTTGTCAGAGAAAGTCTTCTTATCATCAAACTTAACTCGTCACTCAACGACAATATGATCTTTGAGTCACTTTCTCTCTTTTAATTTCATTTGCACTTTTTTAACTTATTTTTTCACCACTCATTTTTTAATTTTTGTTCTCATTCTAACCCTTCTCTCCTCACTGTTCTCCTTAACCCATGATATTTAAATAGCCTGTAACATGACCTCGGTAATATGACCATCGTAATATCTTCACCTTGTCTTTGTATGAAACTTTCATTCTCTGGTGATGTTGCTAGAAGCAAAGAAATTTTAGAACTGTATTAAAGATTTATTTTACGATGCCTATATCCCGCGTTTTTTACTGGGCTTTAATTTTTATCCTACGGGTACGTTATCCTCTTGGTTCGTCAACTATCACTACTTGGGGATTGGACAAGAATTCTCGGGAGAGTCGGGATTATGCTGACATTAAAATAAACCGAAAAAATTATAATCACACAGGAATATAAAATCATGTTTTTTGGTAAAATTTTGTGTACAGTATTGCTTGTCTTTCAATTATATTTGCTGTACGCTAGTATAATAAAAACCTCAGCTACTCCAAGTGGCTTATTTAATTCTATTCAATAAACACGTGTACAAACCTACTTACGAACTCTAATATAAATGTACATACGTATCTAGATTCAGATTCACGAACACTTACTGGAAAAGTTGCTTGAAAAGATAGAGACATATGCCCAGGCACACATAAAGGTAAAAGCGAGGGCAGTTCCGGCTAGAAATTGGACTGTTGCTGAGAGGACATTCACCCAGGAGAGTCCAGGGCCATGGTCCCCGAAAAAAATTTTTAAATTCTGAAACCTTGCAAACGCAATTTTCCCCAATTTTGAAAGCATTTTATCGACCAAAACTACACGCATCACCACAGAAAAGATTAACTTTTATGGCAAATTAAAAGTTTCATTTTAGGACTTATAGCCGTCACAGACAAATAAAAACACATATACTTACAATGACGGGCACAGTAACAAAGCGTATTAACAATAAAGACAATTTTGACAAGCTCACATACCACAACATACACTCCAATATCCCATATAACTTCGTGATAAATTACGCTGTCTGTGCCAGAGCGGAAGTACAGCCCACATTCCATGGCTACACTAATCATAATTTGTCTGGTTTAGTTTTAAGTGCCTCTTTCTCTCAAAGCTCTTTTACTCGTTCAAGAATGCTTACTTCCTGACTACAGTCAGCTCAGTAATATATCATAAACGCGTCATGCATGTTTTAATACAATCTAAGCAAGTCATAAAATTTCCGTCAAAAATATTTGATATTCTTATTGGACTGGGAAGTGGTTCAAAGAAGGCAACTAAATCATGGCTGCGTGGTAATTGTCGCTTTGAAAACTGACGCAATGAATGTGGCAGATCCAGGGTGGAGTTCAAGGGCACGGTTCCCATTTCAGTAATTTAAAACAAGTGTAATTTATGATAAAGTCGTGAAGAAATAGGAAAAAGTCCAGCTACGAGTGTTCATCTTCCAAGTAGTTTATAAAACACGAGTTAAAAGGTTTTATTCATCCACATGCAATTCAGATCATAAATGAAATGTGTTAATGCGTTGATAACTTTGCCTCTTTCAGAAAAATTAACCATTGCCTTCATTTTGCTTTATCTATCTATCTATCTATCTATCTATCTATCTATCTATCTATCTATCTATCTATCTATCCATCAATCTATCTGCCTGCCTGCCTACCTGCTTGCCTATCTGCCTACCTGTCTATCTATCTATCTATCTATCTATCTATCTGTCTGTCTGTCTATCTGTCCATCTGTCCATCTGTCCATCTGTCTATCTGTCTCTCTGTCTGTCTGCCTGTCTATCTGTCTACCTGTCTGTCAATCTGTTTATCTGCCTATCTGTCTATCTATCTATCTATCTATCGCAAAGGTAATTTTCAACTATCTTAGTGAACAAGGAATTCCCATAACCTTGCTAAACTTGTTCACGAGTAAAAGTAAACGGACAGTGTCTGCAAAACTGAACATTAGACAAGAAGACAGCGAGATAATCTTACAAAAAGGATTTTGGCCACAGTTTGTTACTTGCTGACCTTGGATGTCGAAAGCAAAAACGAAGAAGAGAATTAAAGAGCACACAGGACGAAGTCATTTTGAAAAGCAGATTGCTGGTCATGTCGAAGAATAATCAACATTGGTTTAATTCGGTTAATACGATGAGTGTTGTAATGGGAAAATGTATTAAATAAAATATGATGGATAAGGAAGATGAGATTTCTCATAATTTAAGACTTACATTGTCTGGTATACAATCTACAATGTTGAGATTCTCTTCATATAACATTGGCGAAATTATGTTCAACATTAAATATTTAGAAGATTGCCTGAAATATTCGGATATCTGTGCGATCTAAGAACATTGGCTTTATCCTGACTCTTTAAACTTTATTTCGAGCGTACATAAAGATTTCGTTGGTTGTGGGCAGATCTAGTTATGATTTAGATCCATACTCAATTTGGAGAAGAGGAAAAGGAGGTGTTGCTCTGCTTTGGAAGAAAAATTTGAATTCCACGATCGATAAGTTGGATGATATAGGAAATGACGGAATAATTGTAATTAAACTATGGTTTGGAGACCAAAGTAATCTTTTCATAATCAATATCTACCTACCGGTAAGTAATTTGTCATTCTCGACCTATCAGTCCTATATTAATGAGCTGGATGATATCGTAGACCGTTTATGCAGTAGCGGTATGATAGTTATTCTCGGTGACTTTAATGGACACGTTGACAATCATTTAGGCCGACGAAGTTTCAATAGGATGAATCAAAGAGGTTTAGAGTTGGTACGTTTAATGAAAGAAGTGAATTTTGTTTCGATTAACTCCCAAATGACATGTACAGGTCCCACTGAGACATTCGATGGAGGTAATGGGTTAACTGCATCAACAATAGACCATATAATGATAAGAAAAGATAATCTTCAATTTGTTGAACAATGCTGTTGGGTGGAAGATCATGGAGACAATCTTTCCTATAATTTACAAATTTTTTGTACTATCTGAATACCTTTGGAGTGAAGGAAGACCAGCAGAAAGCTTAAGCCCTACCTCTCATGGAAAACTCTCCAAAATCGGAAAATTTTGTGTAGATACCAGAAAAGTGTTAAAGAAAATGTCGAGAAGCTGACTTCAACTATGCCTGCTTTAAATAGCTTTCAATCAGTTGAACAGACAACATCAAAAATTACTGATTTATTAAAACAAGCTGCGTTTGAAACAATTCCTCAAACAAAGTTCAAATCTAATCTTAAACCCTATTGGAAAAATGGGCTGGATAATTTACCTGAAGTTTCTTGACGCCATCGACGTCTTTGAATTGAAGCCGGACGGCCTAAACAACCTGATAACCAGTACTTTAAGAACTACAAAGAAGCAAAACGTGCATTTAGGCTAGAATTGTGCAGAAAGGCCATTGTACAAGAGATGAAAAACCTTGAAAATGACGCCTATTTGTATGATTTTGACCGATGTACTTTTCAAAAATTAATGTCAAAGAAGAGAAATTTAAAAGGAACAGCTAGAATGAATTGAAAATAGGAGACCGTTTAGTGAGAGAAGACAAAGAGTTACTAGATGTTTGGAAAAGCCACTATGAAGATCATTATACACCCAAGGATAACTCTACGTTTGACGCGGAATTCAAACACTTTGTAGAAGCTAAGGTTTAGGAATTTGAAGCCAAAAATGAATAAGATCCAAACGATCCATTAAGTAAGCCGTTTTCAGTAGATCAAGTCCAAACCATTTGTGGTAAATTACCAAATGGAAAATCTGGTGGCACGGATGGTCTAGTATACAAACATCTGAAATATTCAGGTATTTCTTTGTACGATCTACTAACAAGACTCTTCAAAGCCATACGCGAACTCGAAGATGTCCCCGAGTCGTATGCTATTGGACAGATTATCTCGTTGTTTAAAGGGAAAAGCAAGGATAGATAGCAAAAATACAATTATCGAGGAATTACGTTTCTGAACGTGATAGGAAATGTCTTCGAGCGTCTAATCGTGGATCTATGGATGCCATTATTTGAAGATTTATTTATCCCTCATCCACTGCAATGTGCCTATCAAAAAAGGAAAGGGTTGTACTCAAGCAGGTTTCGTTCTGCGTGAATAAAAATATCAATACCTGGAATGTGGTAGCAAAGTCTATGCCTGCTTTCTAGATTCATCAAAAGTGTTTGATACAGTATGGATGGATTGTCTTTTTTATAAATTTTATAATCTTGGTATCAAGGGAAAGACATGGTGACTGCTTCGGAAGTGGTATGGTAAATTATCAAACTGTGTTTGGGTAAATGATCTTACATCAGATAAGTTCCCAATTTCTGAAAGTGTTTGCCAAAGAAGGGTTCTTTCCCCATGGCTATACATGTGATTCAACAATGATATTCCTCCCGAAATCAACCAAAAAGGTCATGGCATTGCAGTTGATGAACTGTGGTGTGGCAATGTCTTGGTAGCCGACGACATTACTCTTTTTTGTTCTGTAGTATAGGGACTACAGTCGATGTTACGTCCTGTGGAAGTATACAGCAAGAGATGGAGATTTGAATTTAATCCGAGTAAGGCTGTGGAAGTGACCTTTGGCGAATTAGTCAGAACTTACAATTCACTTAAAAACAATCGACAGTGGCAACTCAATGACTGTGCAATTAAGGTGCAGCAATACTGTCAGCATGTAGGAATGATTTTAGCTGGCAATGATTCACAAAAGGAGCAATGCACAGTAGCTGCCAAGAAGGGGAAGGAAGTTGTGTCATGCTGGTTGAGTTGTGGTATTAGACCAGTGGGCTGAACCCAATATGTGACGCCGATCTATGGCGCACTGTTGGTTTAGCTAGAATGCTTTACAGCTGGGAGCTTTGGAATAATATGTCGGAAACGGATCTCCATGTACTGGAAGTAACCAACCAATTTGCCGCAAAGAGTATCAAAGGGTTATGCAGTACGACGAGATGAGAAGTTGCTACTGGTGGTATAGGCCTTTCGACAATTGAAGGATATATAGATAAAGCAAAACTTCCTTTTATATAAAATTATGAAGTCGCCTTCTACACCGATCCATAAATATTTATTCATCACCAGGTTGTCTTCATATTTAAACACATTTGTGGCTAAGCCTCTTGGTTTTATTCCAGATATATTTCGTATTTTAGAAAAATATGGTCTTTTGGATTGTATTGATTACTATTTAGCAAATAGCACCTTACCAAGTGAACATGAATGGAAAACACTAGTCAAAGAAAGAACCGCTCGTTAACAAAGTGATATTTGGTCAAAGGGAGTTTCTGAGAAGCCTGAATTAATCTATTACGGAAACGTTCATACCAGTGTACAGCCCTTGAACCTATGGAAAGTCGCCAAGCGTAATCCCTTATATATTCGAGAAATTTTAAATACATTTAACATAATTGTGACAACGTGCTCCAAGCATTAATGACTGCTGTGACTGATGAGGGTACACATTTCAAATGCAAACTGTGCGCCAAAGACTTAACCGACGTCTCCAAACACTTTCTTCTCGACTGCCCGTATTCAAAACGTTCGCGTGAATTTATGTTTGATAAAATACAAGATCTTTTGGACGTAAGACACTCCGCTAGCTTGTTCAGCGAACAAGATGATGAATTATACCTTACTGGTTATGTTATCTCGATGTGGGAAGATGACACTCGTATCAGAGATCATTCTGTGATAACGGTGGCAATTGGCCTACTTAAAATTATTTAAAATGTATTTTTATCTAAAAATTTTTCCTAAGTTTTTACTAACTGTAAATATGACATTTTAGCTTAAATGGTAATACAGTTTTAAATTAGATTTAACTTGGTTCATCTTATTGAACTGTGAACGTAACTGTAAATAACTAAAGATAACTGTAAAGATAATGGTAAATATAATATTTTATCTTAAATGGTAAATTAGTTTTAAATTACATTTAAACTGTTCATCTTATTCCCCGACCCGGGGCTGAAACGATTACCTATCAGAGATTCTTAAAATGTTCAATATTCTCTTAATTTCGATTAGACAATAATCAGAATGTGATGAACTCGGATCTTGGTTGGCTTTGAAATCATTATGAACAAAAAGCTTGAGGAGATTATGATTGATTTTTGTGTGTGTGTTTCTTTAGGCTCGATTTATCCGACAACGAAATAAAGAAGATATGGAACGGACTGTTCAAAGAATTACCAACGTTCAAATATTTGTATGTAAAATTTTAACTTCTTTAAAATTTTAGTACGAAATATTTTAATTTTTGTCTTCGGAACGTCGAGCTTTTTGGAAGGGAAGGCTTAACTTATGTAAGGAACTTTACAGAGGAAATACGTCAAGAACAGAATTGTTTCTCTCAATGTCAAAGTTGCCAATATTGGTATTTGATCCCCTGAAAAAAATTTTTTATTGGTTGCTTTTTTAGGTACAATGACATGGTCAATATGCTTTTTCTGATAATAATGTCATGAAATTGAATGAAAGCAATAGATTTTATTCTGATAGTATATTCTTAAATCATGGCACCCTTGACTGGAACAATTTTACAGTAGGCAAAGTTAATTTAACGCATCTTTTCTATCTTTTGCTCTGTTGACATCAGTATTTTCTCGTGAAAATAAGTTTTGCTGAAAGCCTTATTCAAAACTATGTTATTTATATGAAGTATTTTGCAGCTATCCTTGGTAAATTAGAGCAGATCAAACCTAATATCTTTATGAAAAAAGTCATAGATATAACTATGGCTTTTGCAATATTTGGAGCGTTATATCACTAAATAGACTTTCTAACGGTAAAGTAAAGTAAAGTGTTTTTATTTATACTGGATGACCCTATCAGCTACCTGAGCTATTCTCCTTAGAGGTCCAGTAAGGGTTTCCCTCATGAGTCTACTGTTACCACAAAAGAAAACCAGAGTATCCAGAGAAAGCCTGCAATGCTTGGTAGAGTGAAAACCCTAGTCACAGTGGTGAGACACGTGCACTACCACTGTGCCACCAGCACCCCATAGGAGTTTAATAAGTGAAAGACATGCATTAAGGTTCATTGATTTCACATGAAAATGATAATAAATATTTTAGTTTTCTTTTCTTGTATAGGGATTTGTCATCTAATCTAATCTCAGTTTTAAACGGCAATTCCCTGGAATTTTTACGGAATCTGAAATATTTGTAAGTAGATATAAGAGGTAGATATAAAGAAATGTAATGGTTTGTGAAGGCGCAAAATTATGCATCTCTGATCCTAACCCTGACTTGGCGAAAAGTTTTAGAAAACAATGGAGAAAGTAGGGGAACAAAACATTGCTATACCAATTACAAAAGTCTAGTTTAGATTGTTTAACTTCAGCAAATCTGGGTTTAAGTGCTAAGATTTGACTCTAATTAATTCTTCTAATTCCCTCCAGCTTTAATGGTATTACTTACATCTGTAAAGTTTGACGTTGAGATTGATCACGCTTGCAAAATTAAACAGACGTTAAGAAATATATTTATCATTTGACATGCACTTTATCATGAGTAAATGGAATTAACAACCAATGGAATAACAGGCCAGTTATTGAGAATAACTTGTTAGATCAGTATTGCAACATCACGTTGATGAGTCTAGGGACTATAATGTTATTTCCTGGTAAACAGTGGCTTTCGAAACTTTTCAAAGTTGCGGGTGTCCCTCGTCTTACAGAATGTCATAAGGAGTGACATGCCTTAAGATGAACCTTAAAGGTAACCGACTACATTCATCTGGTGCAAGATGACAATTTAACGAACTTTTATTATTGAAAATAGTACTTTAAAATTTATAGAGCTACAGATCGGTTTCAATGTGTCACCGCCACTATTCATTGCATATGAATGATTTACAAATTACATCAGTATCTAACGCGTTAAGTACGTCCTTATGAGAATGGCAACTAGCTGGCGAATTTAACCTCGGAGCTGTCATGGTGATTCTAAGCTGCGCCTTTATGCGGCGTAACTTTCTGACGTTGCTTTAAGCCTCGCTTGGCGTGGGTCAACACACCAGCAATTTGCGGAGGGTCTCTACATTCCCATAAAGCGTTCCCTTTTCATATGTTAAATACTTATCAATAATAATGAATCAGAGTGTGCTTTGCAGCCACAACATCAGTTATCTATGTAGCAAAAATATTGTGGGTGTCTTGCTTATTTTTCACACCCGCTGTCAAGAAATTGCGGGTGTTAGGACACCCGGATACCCTCTTCTTCCAACGCCCTTGCTAGTCAATAATAGAAGGTAGTGCATAGGGACACATATGTTCTATTCCCATACTCTGATTATTTCCATCAATCAACGTCACACCAATCAATTCTTGCGTAGGCGGACTTACTGTCGTACAACGGTGCATACCTTCAGTCTCATGTTGACAATATAGTGATGTGGTATTTGAGTCAGAAAGATAATTGAAGGAACGATTGGATTCGAGTGGTTTTTCAGAGATTTTGTTGAGATATGCTTGATTTCTCTACATGTTGTTTTATAACTTTCAGTTTCGTAAGGTCTCTTGTTAAGTCGCTAACGGACCATACCTGTTTTCCTGTCATTTAGCCAGTGGCTTCCTACGTTCCACACCTCCTTCTAAAGGCTTTGAATTCATACTTGACTAACTACATTAGTATTACTGCTTCGATTGGTGTTTTTTAATTTCTCTCTTAAAACCATGAAGTGGAAATTCTATAGCTCAAATTGGTTGTATGAAGCGGGCAGGAGCATCTTTGTTTGTCTGGAGAGGAATCCAGTGCCTAAAATACGGGGATATCGCTGCCCATTTTTACAGTAATAAAGCAAGATTGAGCAGTGATAAAATGCAAGTTGGGCGGTATTACTTGCATGGTCACTGGCAATAATCATTATCATACAAACACACACACACACACAGAAGACCTTTTGGCAATAAAACTTGTCTAAAATCTAACAGAAGGTAGTGTTTGGTGAAGTTGTCTAGTATCTGTTCCAAACTTCGACTGCTTCGAAACGATCACATCACCGTTGTGCAGTGTTTAAAAATAGTTATTTTAGGCGCTGGAGGAATCTCTTGGCCAGGCTACTGTTTGTTGTTGAAATTACGGCTATAGTGTTAAAAATAACTGATTTAGGTCGGTGGCGGCACGTCAATCTCTAGAAAAAGGATCTTCAATAGATCAAGATGCAATAGAACGTACATGTATATATATATATATATATATGTACGTATATATGTATATGTATATATATATATATATATATATATATATATATGTATAATATATATATATATATATATATATGTACGTATATATGTATATGTATATATATATATATATATATATACATATATATATGTATATGTATATATATATATATATATGTATATATATATATTTATATATATATATATATATATGTATATATATATATATATGTATATATATATATATATGTATATATATATATATATATATATATATATATGTATATATATATGTATATATATATGTATATATATATATATATATATATATATATAAGAAGTAAAATAGACAAAATTTTTGGTGTCGCTACTCTGAGTTTCACGCGCTCAGGCGATCATCAGGCAACTGACAGATTATTTAATTATTCACACATTTACAAGTTCACAGATGGTGTTGTGTTACATGTCGGCATGCGCTGAAAAGCTCAGATCGTTTATTTAAGATGTTCTTTTTACGTCCCTTCAAGATTAATAGCTTTTCCTCTAAGCATAAGCGGCATTTTCTAAATCCTGCTTTACATGATGGTAGCTGTTTAATGATTTCCCACTTGATCGTGTATTTTCGTTTGTTGTCCTTGAGTTGCCATATGTGTTTGGAGAGTTCAGTTTCGTTGTGGTATTTTTTGTTGTTCAGTGATTTGCTGTGGTTTCGGTATCTAGTTTTGAAGTCGTTGGCTGTGACGCCTATGTATGTCCGTGTCTCGTTGTTGTCAGTTGTTGTAACTTCGGCCTTGTAAATCACGTTCGTTTTTAGGCAATTGCCTTGGATTGGGCATTGGTCAGGTTGTCTACAGTTGCAGTTACGTGTAACAACACACGTAACTGCAACTGTAGACAACCTGACCAATGCCCAATCCAAGGCAATTGCCTAAAAACGAACGTGATTTACAAGGCCGAAGTTACAACAACTGACAACAACGAGACACGGACATACATAGGCGTCACAGCCAACGACTTCAAAACTAGATACCGAAACCACAGCAAATCACTGAACAACAAAAAATACCACAACGAAACTGAACTCTCCAAACACATATGGCAACTCAAGGACAACAAACGAAAATACACGATCAAGTGGGAAATCATTAAACAGCTACCATCATGTAAAGCAGGATTTAGAAAATGCCGCTTATGCTTAGAGGAAAAGCTATTAATCTTGAAGGGACGTAAAAAGAACATCTTAAATAAACGATCTGAGCTTTTCAGCGCATGCCGACATGTAACACAACACCATCTGTGAACTTGTAAATGTGTGAATAATTAAATAATCTGTCAGTTGCCTGATGATCGCCTGAGCGCGTGAAACTCAGAGTAGCGACACCAAAAATTTTGTCTATTTTACTTCTTTATTCGCTCTACTGGTATGGTGTTGAGCGCTCTTCATCTTCAAACCAATACTGCAACCTTTCTGGTCCTCACCTTTGGTTTATATGTATATATATATATATATATATATATATATATATATATATATACATAGGTGTTCATTTCTTGGCAAAAAAGTGCTCAATACAGGTAGTAGAGCAATATTCATTATGAATATATACATATATATATATATATATATATATATATATATATATATTATATCGCTTACCTCAAAAAGTCACTACAGCCTGTTTCATCTTGGGAAAGAATCTTCAGGTGACTCTTTGAGGTAAGAGATATAATCCCATTTGCTCTTTCTTTGCGTTATTGAGCCCTCTTTGCATTTCGTAAACCTAAACGTTCACGTATATATATATATATATATATATATATATATATATATATATATATATATATGTATATATATTATAATAATAATAGCAAGACAAAGTAAACTTGGGTTACTTCATAAAGATTTTCTACAAATTTGTTTCCTATGGCAAGCTGGGCCTGCCACACTCGTCAGGTAGTGATCGCGTGTGATGTAGTTGCCTAGGAGACTTGAAAGTGTCTATGGAAGTGACGTCATACAATAAAAAAATGTGGGGTGAATTAACAAATATTACAGAGCAAGTGTTTTTTCCTATGTCTACAAGTTGTGATTAGTTCGTTTCTGGAATTTAATGAGCTTAGCTCAGGATGGCAGATGATAAGGAATTTCTCATGCAAACATTAATTACATTTTTTTGTGCTGCTAGAATACACTTTACACAGTCTGATAATTTGCCACTCAACGAAAAATTGATGTTGTTGTCCCTTAACTTCCAAATGTATTTGCTCAGGGCCGTGCTGTTTCTCTGAGTCGGGTTTCTAAAGGAGCTCGTGTGGTTGTTATATCGGGACTTGAAGGTGCCTTCAGTGATACCGATGTAGGTCTCAACTTTGTTGTTGTCTTCTCTCTTTACCGTTGCTTGGTATACAACTCCGTCTGTTAAGCACTTTCAAGCTAGCGGGCAGGATTCTTTATGTCGGCTGTTGCATCTTAGAGAGTCGGGTGGATTGGGTTGAGTCTGGGTTTCTTTGCTGAGTATGTGTTTGTTGTGTGATGCGATGATGTTTGTGACGTTTGGCATAAAGAATCCTGCCCGCTAGCTTGAAAGTGCTTAACAGACGGAGTTGTATACCAAGCAACGGTAAAGAGAGAAGACAACAACAAAGTTGAGACCTACATCGGTATCACTGAAGGCACCTTCAAGTCCCGATATAACAACCACACGAGCTCCTTTAGAAACCCGACTCAGAGAAACAGCACGGCCCTGAGCAAATACATTTGGAAGTTAAGGGACAACAACATCAATTTTTCGTTGAGTGGCAAATTATCAGACTGTGTAAAGTGTATTCTAGCAGCACAAAAAAATGTAATTAATGTTTGCATGAGAAATTCCTTATCATCTGCCATCCTGAGCTAAGCTCATTAAATTCCAGAAACGAACTAATCACAACTTGTAGACATAGGAAAAAACACTTGCTCTGTAATATTTGTTAATTCACCCCACATTTTTTTATTGTATGACGTCACTTCCATAGACACTTTCAAGTCTCCTAGGCAACTACATCACACGCGATCACTACCTGACGAGTGTGGCAGGCCCAGCTTGCCATAGGAAACAAATTTGTAGAAAATCTTTATGAAGTAACCCAAGTTTACCTTGTCTTGCTATTGTAATTCGCTCTACTCCGGTATCGAGCACTCTCTTCGTACGATTTTTAATAAAATCTCACTTATCTATTTATGTATATATATATATATATATATATTTGTACTATTCATTCAATTTGGTAAGTGAAAAGCAAATTCGACTTCGGGAAACTTGCAAACATGCGCAAATTTAGATTAATACAAACTTCCCACATTCGTAAGTGGGATTTTTGGCAATTTAACTTCTAAACCAAATGTTCACAGTATCTAAAATGACGAAGATATCTATTGCGACAAGACATCAAGTGGTGATATTGCATGAGCAAGGGCATTCCCTGGCTGAAATTGCACGTCAAACTGGAGTCTCGAGGTGTGGAGTCCAAGCAATTCCGAAGAAGCAGTTAAAGGCAGGAAACGTTGAGTACAGAAAGTGGAGTGGAAGGCAACTGAAACTTACTAAGAAGGATGAGACATATCTGAAGATAACATCCATAAGAAACAGAAGAAAAACAAGCTTTGATCTTGCTGAAGAACTTGCTCAAAAGCCGGGGAAACAAGTACACTCATCAACTGTAAGAAGATAACTCATAAGCAATGGCATAAATGGCAGGATTGCAGTCAAAAGATCATATATTTGGAAAGGAAATGAGACTAATCGACTCAAATTTGCCCGAAGGCACAAGTATTGGAGTGCTGAAACATGGGAAATTGTCTTGTGGAGTGACGAGTCAAAACTTGACGAGACAAAGCGACGACAGTATGAGCGAAGAAGAAACGGGCAACAATTTGAAGATGTGTGTTTGCAACCGACAATAAAGTATGGAGGAGAGTCTGTATAAGTCTGGAGTTGTATTTCTACAGGCGGAGTTGGGGATTTATTTAAAATTGATGGCATAATGAATGCAGAAAAGTACAGGCAAACTTTAATTCACCATGCTGTACCATCTGGTAGGCGATTAGTTGGTCCAAATTTCATCTTCTAACATGATAATGACCCAAAGCACTCTGCTAAGAAAGTGAAGGACTATTGACAAAGAAAAGGAAATTAAGGAAAACTTCAGTTAACGGAATGGGCACCTCAGAGCCCGGATTTAAACATAATTGAGGCTGTATGGGACCATATGGACAGAAAGAAACTGGAAAAGCAACCAACAACAGCAGAAGAGCTGTAGGATGTTCTTCGTGATGCATGGAACAACATACCAGGTGACTTTTGGCAGAAAATACAAGGCAGTATTCCTCACAGAATTGGTGCTTTTTTCAAAGAAAAAGGAGGCCATATAAAATATTGAATGTTCTACTTCTTTTCTCCTTTTTTGTGCTTTTTATGTGTACTTCTGTAAACCAGCTGTATTGAAATTTATGATTACCATAATGAATATCAAAAACCATGATAATAATCGATATACGCTCCCACATCTTGATGTTGTTAAGCACTCTACGGAAATATAAGAATAACGGATAGCGTTAAGCAATGCCCACCACTCAAGTAGCGATTTGAGCACTCTTGTCCTTTATCAATCAAAGTTCGTTCCAAGCTGTACTGATGAGCTGTAGTACAGTGAAACGTACATCTGCAGATTGTAGGTCTCAGCCAAGTGAAAGTTCTAACAAAAAGTTCTTGTGAATGGTTCTCTTGCTCTTAGTCAATCCTGTCCTTCTGTCTGCAAAGCTGTTTTTGCTTTAATAATAATTGATGTTTATTAATCTCAAAAAAAACAAACGTTTTTGGTTGCAGCTACTTTTAAATTGATGGATTATAATATAAAAATTAAAACATACCGTTATTAATCATTAATATAGTTAAAAAGACATCTATTGATAGAACAACGTTTAAATCGTTCAGTTCTGAGTGATGGAAGGACATAAGCATGGCCTCTACTTTTTAATAACCTAATTCTTAAATGAGGCAACAAATCAGCTAACGGACTATCAGTAAAGCCAGTAGTCCTTGTCCAAATCTTCTTATCTGCGTTTTCTAAAACTTTTATTGCAGGCATAACCTCTTTTAAGTACCCAAAACGAACTGCACGTTTTTGAAATTTATCAATTTTAGTAAGTTACTTGCTCCAGCAAGCAGAGCCCCACACTTAAATTCCATAGATAAAAAGGGATATGGTCAAACTATGAAATAAATGGTGCAGGCTATCCATAGAGTAACCATTCTTCTTGCACACTCGTAATATATGCATGCGCTTACCAGCTTTAATGAAAAGCTTATAAAACTGCAAGTTTCAATTAGTGGGTTCACTCTGAAAATAAACTCCCGACAATTTCAAGGAAGTTACTTCTCGATGTCAAGTAATGCTGCTGGCAAGGATCTCTCAAGTTTAACCCTGATGACGAACTTTTTGGTCTTCGTAAAGTTAATCGTCATCAAATTCTTATCTGCCCAATTCACGATAGCAAAATTAATTGCTTTCCTTGACTGCAACAAGTGCAGTCAAGTCATCAGCAAACTTAGCTAATAGGGACCTATTGATATGGACTGGACGTATGTCGGTTAACGTCACAGAGAATAAGATAGGACCTAATATAGTTCCTTGTGGTTCACCCCTATTAATAACTAAGAAGGAAGACGATTTACTAACTGACAAAACTCTTTTTCGGCTACAGGATAAAAAATAAATAATTCAATTTGTAATATAGGGATTAAAGGCATTTCCTTAAACTATTGAAACAAGGTATAATAATTAACAGAGTCAAAAGCTTTCGAGAGGTTGAATTCAAGAACCCTAATGCAATCTGCTTCCTTATTATCTAACCATTTCAACCCTATGTGTTGGTTTTTAATTAGAGCAAGAGAACTATTGCAACCTTCCTTATAGGTGAACTGGTCACTACTTATGTCAGAACTAACAGGTGATTTAAATTCTGGTTTATCAATAATTCTCTCAAATAGCCTTATAAATAATATCAGTAATAGAAATAGGACGTAACTGATCCATGTCTGTCAGAGGAGATTCCTTTGGAATAGAAGTAATATTTGCTAATTTTCATTTACTCGGCACCATCTGAGATCTAATGGACAAGTTAAAGATAACTACAACTACAGGGGATAATTCATTTGCATACTCCTTCTAATACCAATAAGATGAGCCATCATGTCCTAATGCAGTCTTTTCTAGATGAGACAGAAATTTGAAGGAAGTGAACTCATGGATAACAGGTAGCCTAGTAATCTTAGGAATGGCCACTCGATTGGGTATTTTATGGTCAGGATCAGAGTTTATTCCTTGGAAATACCTATTAATTTCTCCCAGGAAAACACAAAACTTAATGGTATATCTTTGGATTGCCTTCACGGAATGGCGTTTACTGTTTTCCACTACTGTCAGCTTGATTGGGCCAATTTGTTATTATTACTTTGTACTATTTAAATCTGATTTTGTTGAATGAGATCATCAATCTTTACTTGTAGAGAGTTAGCTTCAAGGACCATGTCCTTTTGTAACAATGTACGCCTTTTCGTCAACAGATATTTCACCATTGGAGGAATAAACGGAGGATAATTTGATGATAATTCAACCCTAAGTTTAGGGAAATATATATCAAAAGCTGGGTTGATCACGCTGAAGAAACATTCAACAGCACAAGCTAAATTAGTATTATGCAACAATGACGTCCAGTTAATCTCCTTTGAATAGGCCAACATTGCTAGTTTGCAATGAAATCGAGTGTCCCAGAATACGATCTACTTTCGTTGAGGTGGAACTTCAACTTTTAGAATGACGATCACACATAATTAGTCAAAATTAATTAAACCAGGAACAAACTGTATGTTTCCAAGATCAAATGGTTCATTAGTGTCAAAAATATCCAATATCTTTGAGCCTCTAGTTGCATTTATCACCAATTGAGATAAAGAAAAACACTGCAACAAGGGCTGTATGCTAAACGTAATATAAAGATGAGAGCTCAGCTCAGGATTTTAGTATGGAGAGCCATAACGAAAGAAGAAACACAAAGTATTTAAAACAATTTTACTAACGTTTCGTTGCGGACGTTCAACATCTTCAGAGTGACTAATTACAAGTGTAACAAAAACCTATATATCTTTTTACACGTGATGCTAAGTAACATGAGAACAAACCACTAGCATTAAAGTGACAAGATGTAAGGTGGAAAGAAAGAAGAGATAAAATAAAATGAAATGAAAGGCACAATGAAAAGGGGACAGCGTGATATTAAAATAAAGAAAGATGTATGGATGAGATGTTTTCGTTGAGAGAGGGTCTAAATGTCGATATGAGTAAGCTCTCTCTCGAAGGAGCTCAAAGTTGGAGTTTGAACGACAAGAAGAGATGATAGCGAAATCATCAGGAGAGATATGGTGAAGAAATTGATGTGAGTGGGCAAGAACGCTTAAAAGAGAATTCGTTCCAAGTTTCTTTCCCGTCAAAGGCGAAACCCCCATATGCTCTGAGATTCGAGTATAAAAATTCCTGCGCGTTTGGCTGAAATACAACGCTCCGCAGCATTGACATGCGTATTTATAAATACTATGCGATCTCATCAACCTGGGAATTGGGTCTTTCAAGGAAAAGAAACCTGACGGTCGTCCACCTGACTGGAAGATGAAACGTACGGTAACGTGTGGGAAAGTGGAGTAACATGATTTTGCAATTTGAGTTTGGATTTGTAAAAAGTGTGAACCAGTAAAAAGGAAAGAAAAGTTCAGGACAGTTTTATCAGACATGTTTGAATTTTGTGTGGGCGAACTGAACAGTTTATCGAGAAAATTCTAATGTCGTGGTCAAGGAAAATGTCATGAGGTACATTGTTGAGGAAAGGTTTTTTTGAGGTGAAGTAACTGGGCGTGAAAAAGGTGGTAAGAAGAACAGATTTTAAAATAACGATTAAGTAGAGTATAAACCAGACCACGTTTATAAAGATATAGGAATGAAACTGTCAAAATTTGTGAATAAACCTGTGAAACTGGGCTTTCAGTAGACAGAAGTTGAAAACCTGTCCAAGCGATCGATCACGACGTCCAGAGAGGGGAGATTCGAATTATTCTCTAGCTCGCAAGTGAAGGAAATGTTGGGTTGTTGTGGGTTTAGGTATTCATAAAAAGGGTCGAACGAAGTCAGGAGAACGACAACAGCAAAACAATCATCTACATAACGGCGGAAGAAAAGTGGTTTGAACTCTTGTGGGCAATTGGCTATCCAATTAGGCATATGAAAGGTTAAAAAAAGTGGACCTAGGGAAAAGCCCATGGACTCTCTATCAACCTATTTGTAGTTTTTTCTTATTTAATAACCGTCTTTACGAACAGGTTGATGGAATGGCCATGGGCTTTCACCTAGGAAATTCAAACATGGCTGATAAAACTGTCCTGAACTTTTCTTTCCTTTTTACTGGTTCACACTTTTTACAAATCCAAACTCAAATTGCAAAGTCATGTTACTCCACTTTCCCACACGTTACCGTACGTTTCATCTTCCAGTCAGGTGGACGACCGTCAGGTTTCTTTTCCTTGAAAGACCCAATTCCCAGGTTGATGAGATCGCGTAGTATTTATAAATACGCATGTCAATGCTGCGGAGCGTTGTATTTCAGCCAAACGCGCAGGAATTTTTATACGCGAATCTCAGAGCATATGGGGGTTTCGCCTTTGACGGGAAAGAAACTTGGAACGAATTCTCTTTTAAGCGTTCTTGCCCACTCACATCAATTTCTTCACCATATCTCTCCTGATGATTTCGCTATCATCTCTTCTTGTCATTCAAACTCCAACTTTGAGCTCCTTCGAGAGAGAGCTTACTCATATCGACATTTAGACCCTCTCTCAACGAAAACATCTCATCCATACATCTTTCTTTATTTTAATATCACGCTGTCCCCTTTTCATTGTGCCTTTCATTTCATTTTATTTTATCTCTTCTTTCTTTCCACCTTACATCTTGTCACTTTAATGCTAGTGGTTTGTTCTCATGTTACTTAGCATCACGTGTAAAAAGATATATAGGTTTTTGTTACACTTGTAATTAGCCACTCTGAAGATGTTGAACGTCCGCAACGAAACGTTAGTAAAGTTTTTTTAAATACTTTGTGTTTTTTCTGCCGTTATGGCTCTCCATATAAAAGTCCTGAGATGGGCTTTCATCTTCATAATACGTCTATGTTTTCCGCCAAGAAAATCAATAGCCACAACTGTCTGTTAAGTTTGTTAATATCTCCAGCAAGCACTAACCTTGCATCACGATTTCTAGATAAAATTGTTTCGCAGGTATCCTCTAAAAACTTCATTAGGTCATCAGGATTATGAACAGGATTTGGTAGATGTTATAATACCGCGGCATACAGCTGTTGGTCGTCTTTGTGGGTAATTCTAACCCTTAAACACTCAAAATCTTTTTCTTTAAAATCAATCTTTTTCATCACCCAGTCATTTCGGCAAACAATCTCCACACCTCCACCAATCCTATCCTTCCGTTTTTAGTAAGAAAAGTATATCCAGCGAGGCGTGCCAAATTAATATCAAAACCATCATGCAGCCAAGTTTCAGAAGTAAAGCGTAAATCAATTTCATTGGTTGATAATTCGACCTGAAGAGTTTGTATAGCCCCAGGTTTAACAACGGATCTTCTATTTAAAATTAGGCATTTGGGAGTAACTCTTGCAGGAGTAGGTCCACCAACCAGTTTAGGCACAGGAATAACATTACGCCATACTGCTGGTGAAATACTAACAATTCTCTGTTTATGAAGTGTTGAATAGTGCCCAGCGCATCCAGAGTTACCTATGACCGATATTCGAACGGGAATGCGGCGTTTTATTTACACAAGACCCACGATAGCTCAAAATGTTGTTAATTTTGAGTGTATAAAGCACTGGTTGTAAATGGACCAAATGATGGCAGCGTCGAATACCGAGAAGTTACCTTGATGAGTAAGTTTTCCGTTAAGGCTTTCTCTGTACAATGCCTTACTCTCTACTTGTTGAAGAAAGAGCGTTGCTTTTTATCCTTTTTATTTGCCCATTTCAATTTACTATGATTGTCAGAGGTGTGACTTTAAGAGTACTGATATGATGCATTTGGATTGTCTTCAGGCTATGAGAGGTGAGGGTATGTCTTGATTGTGGTGAAGTCAAAAACAACGTTTGAAAAACATGTTCCGTTACTATTTGAATTTTGTTGTCAACCAAACTGACATAGCATGAAAGGAAAGTAACAGTCTTACTCATGGTTTTGTTATTTTTCAGTTTCATACATAGTTCAATACTGCATTCTGGTCTAAATTGTTACGTTATACGTGGAATTTGGTAAAGTTACGAATAAACAGGCTTGAGTTATACAAGCCAAGCAAGAATTAAACAATACTAATTTTCTACATTTACATAAAAATTCGATGATGCAGATAAAATCTTTTTAAACTACACTGATAACGTTCTTCATGATATTTTCCAGAGGAATAAAAATTGTGCTACTATAGTAACTCTTCAATATGAGATAAGAAAATGACTTTGTAAATCTTGACGCACACGAAGTTCAAATATACAGTACAGCGTTTATGACAAAGTCGTCCAGATCCATTTCAGGTGTGGTTTTGAGAACAAATTAATGTGACATTCAATAAATTGCTATTCAATTCATGACATCTTACTTAATGTAAATCGCCAACTACCAAAGATGATAAAACATGCCTTTCACAATAATCATTTCTAAAATAAATCCAAGAACCAAGTTTACTACTCCTATGATTTTAGATTACAAAGTTGTTACTCCTATCCTGAACACGAGCCAATTCAACGACAAAAGGTGAAAATGTCAATGGAATAAGTCCATTTCTATTTAAGTTCGTCAAAATAATTGAACGTCAGTTACTAAGCTGATTAGAATTTTAATTTCTGTATGAATTTTATTCAGTGATCAAAAACCGCAAAGGTGATCATGCTCTTTAAGACTGAGTAAAATTACTATAGACGTTACAGAAGTAATTGAAAAGATGAATATGAATGTATTTTCCGCTATTTGAAAGATAATGGTCTTATTTGTTCCTTAAAACTTTGCACGGTATAATCATACATTCATTTTAAGTACTTTATGGACACTTCCGTGCATTTTTCATTTTGACTGCTGAGCTTCCGTCCTGTCTGTCCAGGAGGTCTTCAGAGTATAACTAATATTATTTGACATCGTCAACTGATTTTGTTAACGATACTTGCTTGAGATACGTGATTATGTGACTACATCATACAAAGCCAGGATTGTTTGTTCCCAAGATGTTAATTTAAAAATGGAATATCATTTTAAATGGAAAAAAGTTTTATATTGAGTATATATGGCTTTTTTACGAGAAATACGAGTTTTGAATTACAGAGCTCCCAACTTTGTCCACTGGATAATATTATTGTGAGACGGTATTGTATTTGAACACTTCGATTAACTTTATCTCACTCCATGGGCGTCCGCAGTATTCTTCCTAGGAGGGGAAGCATGTGGGATAGCCAAGGCATGCTGTGAGCTTCTGACCCTGTGACGTAATGCTGGAATAAATATAACTTAATCCCCTCGCCCACCTCGAGAAGCGCGGTGCGAGGGTACTAATCTTGACGTGCATGGAGTCCTGTTACAGGCGTGGTGATTACCAGGGAGAAAAATTTTCGCTTTGTGTATGCATCCTTCTACAAATATATATATATATATATATATAACTACAGACGGAACCGTTTCGGCCTATTTGGCCTCATCAGTGTAGTGCTGATGAGCAGGATGGAGTAGTATATATATATATATATATATATATATCCATGGGTTCCGGTCACTCAAAAATGCCGTGTGCAAGTTCGGAGACTGGTATGTTGTTGAAGAAATCTTACTTAGGTACCGTATTGAAGCAAATCGATTTGGTCTCGCTATTTTTTCCCTTGTATGGATCTCTCTCACGTTGTTTACATTATTTGAACACTGAAGCCAGTAAATGATATAGACCGACCAACGAAATGGCTTTCTTGGTGCCTGTGGCGGGTTTCGCCACCTCAAAAACTCGACAATTTATGACGACAGAGCAATTCTCAAAGTTAGCTCCTTGGAATATGCATTTGCCAACTGTTCACTTTTTGAGGCAACGCTTTGTCTTGGTTCTTTCTGATTTATATGAACAAAAGACGTCAGGGAACTCGCTTGCTGTCAGGACATTTGCTAAGCGACTAACTGTATTAAAACGACATTTTTCGCTGAAGTTGAATAGATGTCGATTAGTATAAATCTTGGGACTTTTCACGTTCTGTAAACCACTTATCTGAGCTGCACAGTCACAGGTACGTCTGAACTGAGTAGCTTTGAAGCACAAGTTCTGAGAACGGAATTGTTTTGAGCAGCTTTGAAAAGTAGCTTCCCGACTTCATTCTTCCCTAAGGGAGACTTCTTGTTAAGAAATAGAAAATGAGTCAAGTGCTTTTATCGAGTTAAAATACACGAAAAGCGTGGAAAAGAAATTTTACTTAGGTACCGTATTGAAGCAAATCGATTTGGTCTCGCTATATGACAGCGTGGCAAAGAAGCGTGGAAAACACGAGGCGATAACCGAGTGACTTACTGCTTCTTGAGTGTTCTTTCAACATCTTTCGTGCATTATAACTCGATAAAAGTACCCAACGAGTTTTTCTATTTCTTTTATAAAATAAGGAGATAAACAAGCGCAGTAAACATTTTATTTACAAGATCAAAATGGAAATTCTCCATAACATGTTAGATAAACGCGTCACGCGCATGCTTGGCTTTCTTGATTTTTGAGTCTGGCGGCGAACAGGGAAGTCAACAACATTGGTGTCTGGCAAGATTCTTAAACAAAGTGTGGACAAAAAGACTACAGAAATGTAAACAAATTCAGCAATGATTAACAGACACACAATCTAAGATTTACAAGTTTAATCGCTAGTCGCTGCTCGATTTAAAAACAATCTGGACACTTCCGATTCAGCAAGAACTGGACAGGCTGGCAGCCATGGAGAGATTCTGGAACTGTGTATTTGCCGACGTTACTGCCACTTCTGCCGGAGAAGTATGCATGTTCATCGATAACTGAGCGTGAGGTGTAGTACTGAGAGCAGCAGAAGGTGGATGGCCAGAAAAGAGAGAACGGGACAAGAAATCGTTGCAGTTGTGAAGGTGTGATGAGGACAGACGTTCTTTGTATTGGACAAGACTTTGTTCATTTCGATGACCAGAGATTGTCGTAGTATGGCGATTTGGAATACCTGCATTCGACCAAAGTTTGACGGCTGTAGCTCGTACACTGTGGTTGGTGTAAATCCTCGAAAGTCCAGCCGCTTCGCTGATATCGGCCATCATTCTGCCCAATTTGTTGACTCCGAGCGGCCGATTTTCGAACCAGATTGCGTTTGTTGGCTTCCAACTCTTCCCGATGGGATACTGAAAAAGAGCCGGACAGTTGGGGTTGATTTTTTTAAAGATAGAAACCCAAGGCTTTATAGCCAACAACTTCTTGGTCGGTGGCATTCGGTGAGTCATTTTCTCGTAACGTCGACCAGAATTGTCAACTTCAAAGGTGAAGCTGTAAACGGTGAGGGAACGTTGACCTTTGCGGCCTCTTCTAAAGTAAAGTGCTTTTATTTATACTGGATAACCCTATCAGCTATCTGAGCTGGTCTCCCTAGAGGTCCAGTAAGGCCTACCCTCATGGGTCCAGTGTTATGACAGGAGGAAACCGGAGGACCCGGAGAAAACCTGCGATGCTTGGTAGAGTCAAACTGGGCAACACTCTTCTCACAAGTGACCGAGGCAACTTTTATTCAGATTACTGCACGCGGCCGGAATCGAACCCTAGTCACAGTGGTGAGAGACACGTGTACTACCACTGTGCCACCAGCACCCACAACTGGTGTACTGTGGAAAACGCCGCTTGTTTTGAGCTTGGCGAGGCCTTCTTGCTCCAGCGGCGGTTTGTGCTGGACATTCTTTTGGCAATTTGCTTCAGCTGTTTTATTTTGGCGTCGATTGTATGGTTTGACGGTGTAAACCTCGAGTTTGAAGCTACTGTAAACCCTCTGTTGAAAGACCGATTATTCAGGTATCTTTAAATACCGTGTCTGAAGCAGAGCAGCGCTGACTTGCTGTATTCTTGTTTGTCCTTGGTTCTCACTTCGGCGTAAAAACGACGGAGGTTCTCGTCTAGTTGCCCGGTTGTCATTTGCTCAAGCTTGGTCACAATGTTTTATCTGCTGGAACCATTCTAAATGTATGAAACAGTTTCGTCAGGTACTGTTAAAAACAAAAAAACCAAAAAAAAAAAAAAAGACCAAAAAAAAATTACTGAGTATTGTGTTTGCTTTTTTATAGTACAACTAAAATACACTTATTTTTATTTGGCAAAACATTTAAGAATTTCATGTTTATATAATTTTGTTGCTTTTCCCTGGGTTACTGTCTAAATGGCCATTTTTACACGTAAACAGTTAGATAAATTCGCTTTGCTGCTGCAGTATAGACTGTAAAGGAAACTTTTAAAAGTTTCAAAAAATTTTACATACCTTTGAAAGTTTTAACTGCCCAGTTTGTCGCGTTTTTGGTGGTTTGAGTGTTTATTTTCTAACAAAACGTTCAGCTCAGAGTTGTAAACAGCAGCGAACGTTCCTTCTCCGTAGTCGACCCGTTGTCTCTTACTGGCAGCCTCTTTTGTGACATTGTGCATTTAGTAATTGGTATTTTATCAAATTTTGTATTCAGAATTTTATTCACAATGTTCGAGAACACGTACAGGCGACGCGGGAAAACCAGTAAACGAAAACAGTGCATTGTTGAGTTATAATGCGCCACCATTAACCAATCAAATTCCATGTTGTTGTCTCCTTATTTTATAATACGAAATATTACCTGCTGGATTTTACTGGTGTTTATTGGTAAAGTAGAATGAAGATTCTGGTTCATTTATCTCTGTACGACGATTAGTTTTGAACATTTTGCAGTATTTAAGCGCACAGCATTCATGGTCAATTGTTTGAGAAGTGGGATAGAACACTCGTCATCCAGAAGAGTTGTCCAGGCCATGAGTCTTTGGATGCTTTCTCCGCTTTCCACATAAAGATTTCATTGTCTCAATCAGGATTTTTTCGCTATGAAATGGCTATGAAATTGCTATGAAACCCCATTGAAGACGTTGGGATGTATTTTTGGCTCGAAACAAAAATGCAAGGTAAACAGCCACTAGGTAACTCGCTGTAAAGCTACTTGTTTTTGGTCACCAAATTATCTTTCGGCAAAACAGTTGTCCGCTTCATTCTTTCTCACTTCAAGAGTGATTTGTGCATGATGACCTTTACCGTATTCGACCGGTAATGCTTTCATCAAGATTTTAAAACCTCTCAAGAAAGTTTAAAGTCGTCTGTGTGTAAATTTACCGTTGAACCCTTTGTGTTGAGGTGCCACTGAATGGTTAGTTGAAAGTATGCAAAATTGCTGGTTTATACGATAATTTTCATTTTTGTTGATGTTTTGCCTTGGAAAAAGTACGTCTTTTACTTCCCTCTTCTCGTTCTTCTTTCGACAAAACTTGCACAAGGTTTTCTCGTCGTGTTTTGTTTTATGTTTTTTATTTTCAGATTTTTAGTCAGCGATAAAACTGCAGAATTCGTTCATGTTTTCTTTGTTTACTTCGTCGATTTCGTAATTCGTTTCATCTTCGTCACCAAAGTCTTGTACTTCCGAATAAATACTTAGCATAAACCCTTATAATAGCAGATCTTAAAGACATTTGTAACCAACTTTTAGGGAAGTTATAACTTATCAATTTTTTAAATCAAAAATATGTCAGAAAAATACTCAATCATGAGCTGTCCGTAATGCCAGTATCCGTTTGACAACCTATGGGAATGTTGCACTTTTAAGACGGAAAGTCTGTTTGGATTGTTGTTTATTTGCGGCCAAATTCTGCGTGGATTTTTTTTTTATTGCATGTCCCCTTCCAGTTATAGTCAGGAAGATTTGTCTTTTTTAGAATTTTGAAAACTTATCGTTGTTACTTGGATTCTCAAGAGATATATTAAAAGGGTGGGCGTTGGGTTGTTGAACGCAGGTATTTCTAGTTTTAGAAGAAAATTTTCTTGTGGTTCCTCAATATATTATCCCGATCTGTTTCTGATTTTAAGATCATAATTACACGTATCTTGAAGGAGGATACACCAGATCCGATCCTAAAAGGATCTGCCACTCGGTGTCGGAGCCCGAAACTTTACTTTAGGCATTTAGCAGATCGGCACTATTTTATGCAAATTTGTCAATTCCTCAATGGCTCAATGTTGGTAGGCCCATATTTCATTTATCAAAACAGGTGCACGTATATTGTGATAAAATATACTTTTACTGACTGAACAGAAATTGCAAGTTGCGCTTTCCAGAACCAAAGTGGTTGATCACGTCGTTGATGATGGCTTTCTTTTTGTTATTCACCTTTTGTTGATGCATGCTCATCGTACATAAGCCAGACAAGTCTGTAGACATTGTTGATCGAAGCCACGTCCTGACGTGTCGTTGCGTACTAAATAGGGACCTTAAGATTTCACGACGCGCTCATCTACTACGCGGGCGGAAGTGATCATGTAAGCACTCAGCATGCGCGCGGATCGTAAAAATTTGTCAAGCCTCTGCGACGCGGCGTTTTAGCATCTTCTGGCTTCGTCGCAGATTAGACCTCAGATGCTGTTTATATCTTTCGTTAAAATGTTAGTTTCATAATTTTTTTTCTTACTTTTATACCTTGAATTTGTTATGCAATGTTGTATCGTTAAATTATTGATGAAAAGAACCTAAATGTAATCTAACTTCATGGTTTTCATTAGTTCTATCACTATAACCTGAGTATCAACAAACATGTCTGCCACACAGTCACCTCTGTCCGCTTCGAGAACTGTAAATAAATCACCTTATGAATAAATCAACAGATTCGCCGAAGAAGTAGACACAGCACTTCAGTTTTTTTCACAAACAGTTCCCTGCTGACAAGTGAATTATTCAGGGAGACCCATAGCATGACCAAGGACTGGAATTTCATTCTTTATGAAACGGAAGTTCGCAACACATTCATCTTCGTCCATATCCTATCAATAGAATCTGGAATAGTCTTCATATGGGAGTTCTGGGTTTTTCGAACGGCAATTATCGTACAAAAACCCAAAGTCATCATCATCAATAAGAGAGGAGTCGTAGGCAACGAGTAAAGCATCTCTCGCTTTTTGAAACGAGCACATTTCGCTGATACAGTGACACTGATACAGTCGCGTTGTAGAAATCGACACAAATATTAACGATTTTTAACACGCATCGCAGACGCCGCTCTCCCCAGTCTTTCCTCGCATTTCATCGCGTTTTAACTGAGTGCATCGTCAAATCTTAAGGTCCCTAATGATTGTTCAACCGTACAAGTTGAGGCTAGAAGAGTTAGAGCGATAAGTAGGGCTTTGCGAACTATTGGAAAGAAATCGCTGTCCTTCAGTAGAGTCATTAAGGTGATATCGGACTTAGATGTGGTGTTAGGTCGCGTAGCTCGTGCTCACATCTCAAACCAGGAGAATGATTTTCCGGCAAACTTGTCAATTTTATAGATGTCAGTGACTTGAAAGTAGACAGTTTTAAAGATTTAAGACAAGGTAATAATGTAAAGAAGGAAACTACTATGATCGTGTAATTGTTTGTATTGATTGTTGCGACATGTACACATAAAAAAGTAAATTAAATTGAATATAATACGAAGAAATGATACAGTAAAACACACGGATTTACATGTCGTGGATTATTACCTGGACCATGCGATCCTGAAAACTGCTGCGATTAAGCCGAGGCATCAATAGAGGATGGAGAAAAAATAGAGCAAAGTGTTTTGCGTTGTCTGTGGCAAAACGAGTTCTTGGTGACTCGATGAAGGAGTCCAGATACGGGATAAAGATTGCTACACAATAGAACTCTTCTGCTATTTTTCTTTGGTAGTTAGGCCTTTGAGTTAGACGTCTACACTGGCGAGGCATTTGGAACTCAATGCCAACGACCATCGTCATCTTTTCAACTTCCTACATGATGTTTTTCTTGTAGTGTACATCAGCCTTTTTCTTTTTGTTTGAAATGTGGACAACAGCTTCTGGATGTGGTCCTGAACGTTGAAGACGTCAAGTTTGCCCGTTTCCAAACTTATGTTACTGGTTCTAGTATCGCTGAATACTTTGCCATGAATAACAGGCAAGACAAGAATGTTGACTTTCCCGAAGCGCATTGTACCTGGTGTACCTTTACCTGGTGTAAGCTCTAACGATGAATGCTCCCTGTATGCCTCTACGTGGAACTTCAGCGAATAGGACACAATACTTGCATATGGTGCCTTTGAGGTGGCTAGAGTAAGCGAGCTATGGTGCATGCATAGCAAGCCAAGTATGTCAAAAGCAACGTCATCCAGGAGCAGCGGAGTATCTCTTAAATTCGTAAGATTGAGGTGGCATATAGGTGTTCAACAGTTGGTTTCTTTTCAGGTCAGCATCCACATGAGACTTCTTGACGTGAAGGCCAAGGTCTAACTCTGGCTGAAGTTGCATGGGCAATCGTGCACCTGTGGTATAGGACTAGAAGATGGAGTTGAAGGTATATCAGGTGATGAAGAAGATACACAAGATAATGTTAAATTTGATGAAGGCGCAGAAGCTGGCGAAGCAGCTATAGAAGGTGATGTAGAAGATTGTGTGCCAAACACAGTCGAATTTGGTGACGTTCAAACTTCACAATCCTTGGGCTGAGCTTTGTCATGAAACTCAGAGTCAGTACGCTGTCATTTTAGAAACTTTCTAATGTCTATCGCCGTGGTAATACATCTTATATATATGTCCGATTCACTCAAGCTGAAATGTGAATCGAAATCAACAGGAATATCCAAATATAAATAGATCACAACAATAAACTTGGGCATATCATGTGATAAAGTCATGTCAATTGTCGACGGCTCGACGACGTCTTAGGCAGTTGTTTATTAATCACGAGAACCAAAACGTCCAAACGCACCAAAACTTAAAATATTTTTTGAACTCAAATTGTTTTTAGCTCGCGTGCAGTTCCAGCTATTCTAATGAAGAGAGGGACTACGACTTCATGAATAAACTGATGTTAAGTAAAAATAGTTAACAGTTGAACTATTATTACTAAACTTCAGTCATGAAACCGCTTAGCGTACTGTTCTTTCTGCTGCAAGTTGAAATTGCAGTATGCTCCATTGCTTCTGTCTCAAAATAGAACGGTCTTGCCGACATTTTGTCAGTAATAGAACAAAATGAAACCAAACGGTCAGGCCGTCCTCATGAAAGTTGACTGGCAAAGCGTACATTACCAATTCAACTTTCGCATACAGTGGTGCTCAGCACGGCTAAATTTTCAGGCACACGTTCGAAATTTTAAGACGTCCGCATCGTTTACACTGTGAAAATCTCCCATGTCGTGCCCAAAAGTAGTGGCACTTGTGCCTAAATTTTAGCCTTGCCGTGCTGAAAATTTTAAGAGTGTAAACCGGGTTTTTTATATATTTATTATGAGATAAAACATGAAAGAAGCTTTAGAAAAGAAGTCCAAAACTCCTAATAGTATATAGTTCTCATTTGTATAACAAGCAATTGCCACTTCATGTATAATTGTATATAATCAATAAGTAGTTACCAAGAAATATCCTTGTTCCACATTCCTACTGAAGGGCGAGTGCCTCGACTTGTCCACCCCTGCGGACGCCCTTGTCTCACTCAACGAGGACGAGCTTGTCGAACACTCGAGATCAACAATAATTGAGTCCATATGATGATGTGAATCTGTTTCCACGTATGTTTGCCTGCTGAAGACTCGTTAACTTGATATGTGTAACAGTTATTCTTGTGCAAGTTGATTCTAGTTCTTAAGTTTCGTTTCGTTTCTTCAATATAATTCAAGGCCATATTCACATGGAATCTTGTAAACCCTCGTTCTTAACGTAGAGAAACTTTTAACTTTTGATTGAGATCTTTTATTATAGTTTACGTTCAGAGTTGTGATTGACCTTTATTTTGGCTTCTTTTTTGGATAAGTATACAATTTTGTGGGAAGCAGGACAGATAGAAAGGAGGAATATTAATGCGGGTTTGGTGAGAATCGCCGGGTGGAGAAGAATTTCTAGGAAATATAATATGCTTCTAAAGCAGGGGTGTCCAACATACGGCCCGCCAGCTAATGCCTAGTTCCCAGCTCAAAATACGTATCAAAAGAAAGATGGCCAGATATCTCACTACAATGCCAATAAAACAATTGTACAGTGTACATTGCAGTAATACAACATGACAAGTATAGCACAGTAGATACTATATAACTGTATGATTATACTTTCTTTAGCAGTTAAGCTAAACTAGAAATACAGTCATGGTTTATCCGTCTCATCGGTTTGTTTTGCACACATCTACTGTCCAGCCTTCCTTCTGGGGAAAAAATGGGAATATGGCCCCTCACACAAAAATGTTGGACACCCTTGTTCTAAAGGTATCCATTGGTTTGGAAAATGTTCTTTAGGTGTTTCAGTTCAGAAGGTTGGCTGTCTTCATTGCAGGTTAATAAGACTCAGTGGGAAAGTGTTTTGCATAGTGATCTTTATCTTTCAATTTTTGGGCAATGAAAAAATATTTAGTTGAGGGAGTAGTCAGTGTGGGTCGGTTTGCGGTGGATAAAATGGCCAAGAGGTTCACTAGGTTTCCTTTGTAGGTCACCTATTGCTCGGATGTATGGAATGATGGCAATTGTGCACATGTTGAAAAACTATATAAATTACAAAAGCAAGCCGCTCGAGTAATAAAGGGTTCTAATTACGAAATAAAATCAACAGCGATTTTTAATAAGCTGCAATGGAAACCGATAAAAAATATTCTTAAAAAACGGGAGAATATTTTGACATTCAAGGTGTTGCGAGGCATAACTCCCGGTTACTTATTAGACATGTTTATCACTTGTCATAATGATTCACATCAATTGAGAAGTAACGATAGGAAACTTTATTTAAAAAAGCCCAAAACGAATTACCAACGAAAAAGTTTCTCATATCGTGAAGCTATATCTTGGAATGATCTCCCACTCGTAATTCTACACGAGTATGACCAACTCTTCGTCAACTCATTAAAAACTTTACTTAGAAATCATTATAATAATTTAGAGACAAATCTCTCGTTAAGTTAACTCAAATATCTTATACCACTAAATATTTGAATGTTTTCAAGGTCAAAATTGAACGTTTGTAGTATCTTTTTTATTTTTTAAGTATACATGGTTATTAGTGCAAGAGTGTAAATAATTAGGTATAGATGTCACTGTATTTAGAGAAACGGCCCCTGGAAGACCAGCATCTTATCGCTGAAGGGTTACCGTTGTAAAATAAATTTAAATTATAATAATGATAATAATGATGTCAAGAAAAGGTTGTGTCTGCTTTGAATCCTGTGTTTCCGCCGTATACTGTTTTGATAGGGTAATATTGTTGAGAAAATCTAGAAATTCTTTTAATCAGTGTATTCCAAGTGCCCAAATCATGACAATTCCATAAACATAGCATTTCCAGAGTTTAGATGACAGCGATAAGGCAGACATTGCCTTCTTTTTAAAGCTCTTTATAAAATAAGGAGACTTCAACATGAAATTTGATTGGCTAATGATCGTGCATTATAACTCAACAATGCACTGTTTTGGTTTGCTAGTTTTCCCGCGTCGCCTGTATGTGTTCCCGAACATTGTGAATAAAATTCTGAATACAAAATTTGATAAAATACCAATTACTAAATGCACAATGTCCACAGCAGATGCTGCCAATAAGAGACAACGGGTCGACTACGGAGGAGGAAGGTTCGCCGCTGTTTCCAACTCTGAGCTGAACCTTTTGTTAGAAACTAGACACTGAAAGTATACCAAAAAAACGCGACAAACTGGGTAGTTAAAACTTTCAAAGGTATGTAAAATTTTTTGAAACTTTTAGAAGCTTCCTGTACAGTCTATACTGCAGCAACAAAGCGAATTTATCCAACTGTTTACGTGTAAAAATGGCCATTTCGACAGTAACCCAGGCCAAGGCAACAAAATTATATAAACATAACATTCTTAAATGTTATGTCAAGTAAAAATAAGTGTATTTTAGTCGTACTATAAAAAAGCAAACACAATACTCAGTAATTTTTTTTTTGGTCCTTTTTTTTTTTTTTTTAACAGTACCTGACGAAACTGTTTCATACATTTAGAATGGTTCCAGCAGATAAAACATTGTGACCAAGCTTGAGCAAATGACAACCGGGCAACTAGACGAGAACCTCCGTCGTTTTTACGCCGAAGCGAGAACCAAGGACAAACAAGAATACAGCAAGTCAGCGCTGCTCAGCTTCAGACACGGTATTGAAAGACACCTGAATAAACTCGAGGTTTACATGGTCAAACCACACAATCGACGCCCAAATAAAACAGCTGAAGGAAATGGGCAAAGAGAATGTCCAGCACAAACCGCCGCTGGACCAAGAATACCTTGCCAAGCTGAAAACAATCGGCGTTTTCGACCTGAACCATCCACTATCTCTTCTTCATTGAGTATGGTTTCATGCCGTACTGTACTGGTGTAGAAGAGGCCGCGAAGGTCAACGTTCTCTCACCGTTAACAGCTTCACCTTTGAAGTTGACAGTTCTCGTCGACGTTACGTGAAATTGACTAACGATGAACCGTCCAAAAACCATCCTGGTGGGGCAAATGACGTGTCCAGCAACGAGAAGGAGGCAAGAACGTATGCCACCGACCAAGAAGCTGTTGGCTACAAAGCCTTGGCTTTCTATCTTAAAAAAAATCAACTCTAACTGCCCAGCTCTTTTTTAGTATCCAGGTCGGGAAGAATGGTAATCCAACAAACACAATTTGGTTCGAAAGTTGGCCACTCGGAGTCAACAAATTGGGCAGAATGATGGCCGATATCAGCGAAGCGGCTGGACTTTCGAGGATTTACACCAACCACAGTGTACGAGCTACAGCCATCAAACTTTGGTCGAATGCAGATATTCCAAATAGTCATACCACGACAATCTCTGGTCATCAAAATGAACAAAATCTTGTCCATTACAACAAACGTCCGTCCTCATCACACCTTCACAACTGCAACGATTTCTTGTCCCGTTCTCTCTTTTCTGGCCATCCACCTTCTGCTGCTCTCAGTACTGCACCTCACGCTCAGTTATCGATGAACATGCATACTTCTCCGGCAGAAGTGGCAGTAACGTCGGCAAATACACAGTTCCAGAATCTCTCCATGGCTGCCAGCCTGTCCAGTTCTTGCTCAATCGGAAGTGTCCAGATTGTTTTTAAATCGAGCAGCGACTAGCGATTAAACTTGTAAATCTTAGATTGTGTGTCTGTTAATCATTGCTGAATTTGTTTACATTTCTGCACTCTTTTGTCCACACTTTGTTTAAGAATCTTGCCAGACACCAATGTTGTTGACTTCCCTGTTCGCCGCCAGACTCAAAAATCAAGAAAGCCAAGTATGCGCGTGACGTGTTTATCTAACATGTTATGGAGAATTTCCATTATGATCTTGTGAATAAAATGTTTACTGCGCTTGTTTATCTCATTTTATAAAAGAAATAGAAAAACTCGTTGGGTACTTTTATCGAGTTATAATGCACGAAAGATGTTGAAAGAACACTCAAGAAGCAGTAAGTCACTCGGCTATCGCCTCGTGTTTTCCACGCTTTTTTCGTGTTCTTTCAACATATTTCGTTCATTATAACTCGATAAAAGCACCCGCCTCATTTTCTATTTCTTAAATGAAGATATTCACCATAATCGGAGACTATGTGGAGCCCATTGCCGCGCCACCTGTTTGCTCGCAGTAGTTGTTGCGCCATTGAAAGCTAATCGAAATTAGTTATAACTTTAACAATTTATGGTGTCATTTGGTAGGAGTTGTGTTTGATCACTATGGGTGGGATCCAATAGAAGCTTCTCCTTAGTTACTATGCACACTTCATCAATACGGTACATTGGTGAGGACGTTGGCAACATTAAAACTTACTAGTATGTCATCCTTCTAAAATATTATATTCTGTAATTGAATTTCTGACTTAATTTGCCGTGTTACCTATTAGAGTTTCAATATATGTGCTAGATTTTTGGTAAAGCGATCAGTTGTATAGCGCTTCGATGTGACGATAGGGCGGAATGGTACTGCGGGCTAATGAATTTTTGGAAGTCCTTAAAATTCTTGGAGACTTTTAAATAACAGTGTTAATATAAGTTGTAAGTGAGTCTGTTGCTTTTATGCAGTTTAAGCGGTTGTGTCAACATAAACCACATAAAAACAACCGACTAAATTGGAACAGTGTACAAATGCGATAACTTTGGGTGAAGCAACTACCTGAAATATACGAAAAGAAAATTCGACGTTTCGAACAAAGGCCGTTCGTCGAAAAGTTAGTCACTAACTTCCAGACGAAGGGCCTTCGCTCGAAACGTCGAATTTTCTTTTCGTACATTTCAGGTAGTTGCTTCACCCAAAGTTCTCGCATCCTGTTATCCTCGACTACCGACACTGGCAGCCATTGCTCAAAACAGTGTACAAACTCTGAACTCTTGGGAATCGATATTGAGAAAGATTTAACTTTGGATTTGCTTGTGGACTATCTTTGCACTAAGATTTCTAAATGTCTAGGAATCTTAAAGAAGATTAGAATGTACATTACTGTTATATCTTTATATATCGTTATATCGAGCGGGCTCCCCGTTTGACGAGCAGAATCGTCGGGCGTTAGCCAGAGTAAAATAATTTGGTGTTAGTCAGAGTAAAATATCAGAAGTCTTACTGGTCCAGGAAAGGGTTAAAGAACGAATGCTTCAGTATTCTTCAGTGAATTAAGTAACTTTTTTAACAAATTTGCAATTATTTGGACAAATTGTCTAGCAGAAGTAATTTAGTTCAGTTAACTGGAAATTGTAGTACGTTAGAGACCCTCGCCCACAATTCCATTGCAACCTTATAACAACTGGAGTAAGACTGACAGATTTTAAAAATTATCTCAAATGTCTACAATTCAATATTAAATTGACAAATCCTCGTGATTATAACTGAGAGTGCGAATGCAATCAACAACAATTTTCAGTTTACGGGAACTGAGAATGCCACATAAAAAATGAAAAAAACAGAGAAAAGTCAGAAACTTTATCAACTTTGCTATTTAAATTGTCATATTTGCGTTTAAAATTCTCAGTTCTGTTTTAAAATAAAGCGTATTGGGAAAATTACCTTTAGCGGCTTTTTGAATGATAACAAATTTATTCCGACAGTTAAAGCAGTGCATGAAAGCTTGGATTAAAACCATCTATCAGTTCCGGGCTTGTGGTATTTCAAACAACCAAAGATGCGTAAATCCAAAAGATAGAACGGGAACACATATTGAACCTAGATTTATATGGACTAAAAACAGAGCTAAAATATTCATAACCCTTTGAGTTTGGATTAGTTTACTCTTGACCAGCAGAATCGTCTTGCGGTAACTAAAGTAAAATTAGAAAGGCAGGTAAAATTCTCCAACAAATTGTTATTGACGTGTTGAAAAATGTGTGTGGATCACAGTGCGTATCTTCTAGTTATGGCTGTTAATTTAATAAAGACAACAAGAAAGCTTGTCCAATTGAATTTAAAATTCCGTTCTGCTTGTTTACGGATCAAAGTGAAAGTGCTCTTTTTGAGATTCTGCCCCGGCTGTTTTGGATTATCTCAAGTTCCTTTTGTTCTCCCGCAATGAAAGAATTAATAGACGTAGATCGTAAATACCTTTCTTCCTCTTAAATTTCAAGGAATTTGTCGACAAACAAGATTGCTGAACTCCCTAAGATTTTTCTCCATAAAAACCAGAACATTTCAGAGCTGTAAGTGTTATTTAAAAAAATAATAAACGAACTATATATAATTATATTAACTCATATAATTTATATTTATATTCATGTATTATTTATTTAGTGCAACACTGGCATTCTATGGTGTTTTGTAAAGCTGCTTGCTACAATTTCCCCATTTACACCTACACATCAGCGAAATTAGATGATTATACAATGCATTAGAAATCTTTATGCAATGCTGTGTTACACTGTTTCGAGCAGTAAGGCGTTTCAGTGGCTTTCCTAAGACTAATAGTTTCAGTAATTTTAGTTTTCATAAACTTACCAATTGTGCATTGTCACTGTTTCGTTTAAACGAATTTGAGTGCTTGAATACATATTTCCTCAGTTTGACTTTCTTGGTATTATTTTGAAAGCAAGTCATCGTCGGCGAGTACCTCTCCTTCATAAGCTTTAACGAAATTGTCTTCCAGTCGGGCATTTGCCAAATGCATTCTGCATTGCATTTCTTTAGTGCGTCCCGCACGGGTGTCAGTACATATCTTGCATGGTACAAAATTCTGTTGGAGCTTTCTTATTGTTATCATCCTCAGAAGTAGAAGTTGACATAAATACGTAAGATTGAATTTAAAGGAATTTTCACCAATTTCAAACAATTGGGAATCAGTTTGAGAGCTGACGTAAGTCTACGTTCCCTTGTTTTTAACTTGCACTTCTTATTCCATGTCCCTGGGTTGACGTAATATCCTGTAACTAATCAACAGCCTTTTTCCTGGTTAGGTGTAAAATTAGAAAATTTCAGAATCAAAAATCAGCATGAACTAAAAAGAAATTTTGGCTGACTACAACATGAAGCAATTTTATACTGCGATGTCAAAATCATGGAAATATGTGGGAAATCGAAATCATGGGATAGACTCTTTAATAATACCATGGGGAACCAATCGATTTGTCCCAAGGCTCTAACTGGCCTTAGGGTTCACAAAAGTGGCTTATTTACTTTTTTCGACGGGTTTTGAGGGACTTGAGAATCCACAAAAACCGGTAAAATTCCAGATAAAGTTATCAAAAAAAATCCACAAATTTAAGGGAGTTTAGAAGGACTTGGAGTCCCAAAATAAGGTATGATTTTTCAGGATCCAAGAAAATAGAAGAGTTTAATAGGGGAGATTTCGTTAACCGTAGAGACTGCACTACGGGGACAAAAGTGTAAATATCATTAAGTGAAACCATAGAGTAGTTTTCAATAATATTTTAGTTTTCAATCTCAACCTCTTTAGTGGTTTCGTCTTGGTGGTTGGTTCTATGGCCGTACAGGTGCTTAGCAGTAGTAATACCACCTGATGAAATTCCCAAAAATGGGATAAATGGGATAATTTTTTCGATTAATGATTGAACATCTCTTTTTAATAATTCATCTTTTTCCAAATCATTTTTAAATCCTTAGGCGACTCAATAGCATCAAGACCTCTTAAAGTATTAGCAAATTTAATTATTAATAGATCAGTTAGGAACTCATTAGCTTTTTGTATTCTTTTACGTTCATATTCAGTGTATAGTTTATTGATGACCTTATTACTAGCCTTTTTTATGTAAGCGACGGATTTATCTAAATCACCATCTTCGGCTAATTTCAAAAGTTCATCTCTCTTTTTTTCAAAATTAGTGTTATTGTTTTGTGGTTAAACATTCTCAGGTGTAACTTTTTCAGATTTTTAGTTAGAATTATTATCACTAAATATATTTTTTATTTCATCATTTAAAGAATTTTCTGCGGTTTATATTTCTTCAATGACATCGTCAATAGTTTCAGGTTTTGTATTCTTGCGTCTTGGCATTCTATATATATTAACGTATATTTTATTTTTTTGGATTAACAATTATATAGTCGCATGGGTAGGTAAGTTGACTTTGAGTGTACAGTATTTACTATTATTTACTTTTTCAATGATAATATTTCTTTCACTTTTTGAACTATGGCCTAAGTATCTACAGAAAATTACATTCATTTCATCTTCATTTGGATTATAAGAAGTGACAACTCTAGCTACATTATCTCTATCAGGCTTAGATATACTGTTTAATTGTTGGATAATGACTATTGTGGATAGGCCAAAATGTCTAGCTGAAAAAGCCAATTTAACTAACTCACTTGTTCTATTTTTAGCATCGTGTCTACTTGCACAGTCATCCAATATAATTAAACTATTAGTGCCATTGAAAATTTCCTGTAGAAAATGTAGTATTTTATCTACTTAATCTTGATTACACTCTATAGTAAATAAATCAGAATCATTAATATATTTCCATTGTTGGTATGTTTTGTTCCATGAAAATGTCGGGCAAATCAAAATGATATAATCAAAATGTCTCCTGTATTGTTTTTTCAAGCATATCAAGCAAATAAAAGGTTTTACCACAGTCAGTCATACCACATATGATCATGTTGAAAGGTGTTTCCATCTAGATAATATAGTATAATTAGTACTGGATGCTTTGTAGATCATTGTTTATGAAATTAACAAGCCCATCAGATACCACAACGATGTTACAATAGATATTTCCTGTGTGTGAAGTCTTTTTGATCTCCAGTAGGATACCGTTTTGGGTGTTTACAATCATTTTACAATGTCCTGTCTTATCGACCTCGTCATGGAACCTTAGATCGATTACAAGCGCGAACTTGTCTTTATAGAACCTTTGAGGAGTTATGAATTCGTCCGTTTCGTCTTTTGATCCGAGCAGTCTTTTGGCTTCGTCGTAGAACTGGGATTTTGGGATTCCTTGCGAGTATACTTGGTTTGGCACTCCTTCGATGGTTAGTTTTACTTCGGTGATATTTGGGTAGAGGAATTCTTCGCTATCTTTCCTTGAGGTTGTAGTGAACAATAGAACCACTGCTTTCATAGACTTGCGAGGAATATTTATATTTTCAGTAATTAAAGCGTATGCTGCAGCCCAGAGAGTGTTTTACTAAGAGTTACATGTTCATAAGATAGAGAGCAACCAGAGCTATATAGCGATAAAACGCTGTTAGCAATATCTTGGTTTTCAATAGTTCCATACTCCAACTCAAGATTTTCCAAACTATAAGTTCCTGCAGCTTGACCGGTTTGCGCCACCAAGATTTTGCTCGATTGGGGTAATGTAAGTATGTACCTAAAATTATCATTCATTTGAAAAGGTGCATACAAACCATGGTATCTGATAATCCCATCAAAACAGATTCTCTGTTTTGTGCCAAAAATATCATACATTAACTTTTAAGAAATCTTTGTAGCCTCTCCACTTGTTGCTCCAGAGTCATCTTTGTTAATAAGCTTTCTTAGGTTCTCGGACCAGATACGGTATTCAATAATGTTGTCTCCTTGCGAAGTCGTTTTGTAAAGATCCTTGTGGACACTGTAAAGATTTTTGCCATTATTATCGTACACGGTTTTGCCCAATAGCCTAATTTGAAACCTTTTTTGCAGAAGAGGACCACAGGTTTGTTATCTTTTATTAGCTATTTAGTGCAATACTCATTAAATAAACATGTTACCTTACCTTACCTAAGCTTCGAGAGATTGTTAAGGAAATGGGTTTTAGTGTTACTGATTTTGAAATCGAAAAGTAGGTGCAATGAACCAGGAACCAAATAACTATCCTATTTTAATTTAGGGATATCGATATATAGTTCGTCTCCTGGTGAGGCTTTATTGGGGTTCATAGTTATTACGTGCCTCTTTCTATCGCCTTTTATTGACGCCATTTGGTTCCTTCTGAATCCTTGTGTCAATTGTATCTCTGTTCTGTTCATTGGTATATTTTTACCCCATTCTGGGCGGGGTCTGTGTAACCCCCCATTCTGGCGGCGGTAGGAAAAACTACCTTCCCCATCTATCTCCTGAACCGCTTGTTGGTTTCATTAATATTTTGCATGCTGATTGTCCAATGCAAGAGCTTTTTTAAAAAAAATTTAAAAATTGGCATTTATTGCTTACGTCAGCAGATTTCATTCATTGAAGTGCCATAAGTGCCCAAAATCTTCAAAAATCGCCTAATTTTTGTTGTCTATCGTTTGACTTTATTACTCCTTCTTATCCTCATCCACAATGATGCTAAGATGTTTAGGATGTATGAAAAGACTGTTTTACACAAATTTGCTGATGTAAGCTTATTTTGTTGCCATGGAAACACTAACAACAAATAGCTGAAACACTAACAACAAATAGCTGAAACATTAACAACAAATAGTTGAACCTAAACAAAAAACATTGGTCGTTTTTCCTTATGTAAAAAATCTTGTCAAATACCATTCATTTGCTTATCATGGCTACTTAGGCTATCGTGGATGATAAGTTCAACATCATATTATCGTATACAGTGTTATGTGGGGCTGTTTTATGGGTCTATGAGGTGCCAAAACGAACAACAATGAATGAACAACACTAAACAACAATGATGCAACTGAAAACTGACGCCATGTCAAATGGCTGATGAAAATTCAAAGTAAATATCATCTATCCTTCGTTGATTATAAAGTTACAGTTCAGTAACAAATGCTATTGAAAAAGTGAAAAATTTGAATATCGGCCAACGAAAACGAAAGTGAATATCTCAAGTTGTGATCAAGGAAATTTTCAGGGCACTTTTGTGGAACATATAGCTATTCCAATGCCAAAAATCAACCCCTGTGCATCATGTGACCATGAGATAATTGAAAAAAACCGAAAAGGTATTGAAAAAATCGGATAAAAAACAGGAAAGGACGTCACAATGACGTCATGACGTCATTGACCTAATTTTTGTGACGTCAAACAAATGTAAGTTGAGTGGTTAACAACTGGTCAAAGTTTCAAGTCAATATCATTAGCTGTTAGACTTTTTATGGAAATTTAGATTTTTCCAAATTTAATTTTTTTATACCGGGAAATTTGGTAAGGGTAGTTTCGAGCAACGGCCTATATCTCACAATAGAGTTGTAGATACTAACCGAAGCTTTTAGGAAATCTTTCTCATAAAAAAATGTTAAAAGTCACGGAACACCAGCCTCAAGTTCGATGGCGTTGAGAAAATTTTTAAAAAACTCGTCAGGGGATAGGTAGTTTTACCTACCCCCACCCAGAATAGGGTTAATGTACATTTTATTTTTTACTTCGCTCTTTGTATTGGTCGTAAATAAACCAAGCGAAAGGCAGTGCTAGCACGCATAGATTATTAGCCAACCACGCCAATCGTTTTGCGTCCTATGATATGGCTTGGGCGAGGACAGTTAGTAGTGGTGCTCTTAAAGGACCAAGCTTCTTACCAATGTTATATACGGCTTTAGCTAACTTTCCAGTAGCCTGTGCACCCTTAACTACAGCTTTTCTAGCGCCAATAATGGTAGTGGTTATGATCCCAGGGACTGATATTTCTATTACTGATAGCCTAACTAAGTTATCCTTAGGCCACCTTTTGAATTTCTGCAATCGGGTTAGATCGTTGTTTCTAACTTCTCTTTCGATGATGCTATTTGCCTCGTCATATTTTGGTTTTGTACCATTTTTCATACGTATATAGTCTGATTTTAACAACGCTGTGTCATTAACACTCTTGTAAAAAGTTTCTTTCACTGGGTCTTCTTTATTTAGGGCTTTTAGACAGTATGCCAGAATTTCCAATGCATCTATCTTCTCATCTGTTGTGCCCTTTGGATTCAAAGATCCTGCTAATTCCCTTACTTCTTGCTCATAGATGGATGTATTCCTTGCTTGTTTGATGATTGATCTCTGATCTTCTTCTTGTTTAGTGTTGATTTTTTACTGCTGTTTGAAAGAATATTATCAACCAAATCATTATCTGGTACCATACCTTCAGATACAAGATATTGTTCTACTACGCCATCTAAAGTATTGTTATGCTGTTCTACCGCCTTGTTAAAAAGTATCCTGAACTTGTTTGTTATGTCATTATGATCTTTGTTTGCACTGTATTTTAATGTTATACCGCCATCATAGGATACAACTTCTTTCCCTGCGTAGTTTATTCCATTCGGTTTTCCTTTTACATTAAATGTTACTAATATTTCTCTCAATAATTCCTTTGAAGCTGGGCCATCTTTAACGCGAATATTTAAACCAAGGTTGTCTTTGATGAACCTTTTTTTATCATCAGTGATTGATTTATTTATTACTCTCTTATCAATATTTGGATCGGGGATGCATCCACTTATATCAACTGGTTTAACAGTTCCAGAACCAATTCCTGCCATTTTTAGGTTTCTGAAGTTGTCAAGTTTCCTTTGGTCGTCGTCGTCGTTGGTTTCTTCCTCTCTATTGTTTTCCTCCTCTTGTTATTCCTCTTTTATATCTTGCATCTCATAATCATCAAAACCTCCTTCGGCCATTTGTATATATTACTCTATATTTTGTATATCAGTCTAAGGAATCCAACTATTATGTTTACTATCATAACCTAACCATTTAACAAGAATAATTTTTTCCTTTTACTCTTTTTCTTTTTAGTATTTTTTCAACTTTATAGACATCTTCCTTTTTATCAACACTTGACAACTCATCTTCATAGAATTTCCCAATAATTGGTTCACCTTCTAGATCCTCTATTTTATAAAGAGTTGGGTAACCGCGAATTACCTTAGAGATTTTAAACAGTTCTTCTGTAAAATTGGCTTCATAACCTTTTGTGAAAATGCTTTTATACTTGGATATCCTAACTGCATCACTAATTTCAAACTTAGCTAATGGTAAGTCTCCATATAAATGACCATATATCGTTGTCCAAACTTTGTCCTCATTATTTTTATTTTCATCTTTTGGTTTCATTAAGATATTGCTATGCTTGGTATCATTTTAATTATATACTAACTGATCTAAGACGTGAATGAATGAATGAATACCTTTATTTTAACACGCTGGCCTCGTCAACGGAAGTTGATTTCCACGAGAGGCGTGTGTGAATTGGAGGGAAAAAAATTTACAGAAGTTACAGAAATTACAATAGAATATAACTACACTAAGACCTAATAACAAGATGTAAGGAGGTAAGGGTAAACATTTAACTATTTACAGAATTACTAAAACATGAAATAAAATACTAATAATCTATATTTACATGTTCGATTTAACTACTTAATGTTTAGCTCAATGCAAGTAGCAAATTATCCTGAAAGCAAGAGAGAGTTTTACTATCTCTAATTTCTGATGGGATTGAATTCCAAAGATATGCCCCATTATACAGAAAGCTTTTCTTCATGAAATTAGTATTTGGCTTTGGTAGATTGAGACAATTTGAAATACCTCGTAAGTTGTAATTGGTGGTTTCTTTTTTATAAGTAAACATTTTGGTAAGTGAATTTGGCCCTATGTTGTTCAATAGTTTAAACATTAGCTTTGCTTTTGCCTTTTTTCTAAGTATTGTTAGTGGTTCCCATCCCAATTTACTTAGAGCAATAGAATGATCGATATCATTGTCCATGTTTGAGATGATTCTTGCAGCTCTGTTTTGACGTTTTTGTAGTCTTTTGGACTGTGTTTCTCCAAAGGCATCCCATACTTCACAACAATATTTAAAATATGGGTAAACAATAGCATTATAAACAGAGAGAAGTGTTTGCTTACTGGTAAATTCCTTGATTCTTCGAATAGCAGAAATACCAGCTGTTATTTTTTTACAAATATTATCTGTATTACTCTTCCAAAGTAAGTGTTGGTCAATTATAACACCCAGACTTTTGCATTCATTTATTTGATTTATAGGTTTGTTGTCAATTTGAATATCTAAGTTTAAATGTGAAATCTTTTTTATCATTGGTTTTGAGCCAATGATAATAAATTCTGTTTTAGCTACATTTAAGCTAAGCTTATTTGCAATCAACCACTCTGCAAGATTTTTTAAGTCAGAGTTTACTGTAGCTTCAAGTTCTATTATATTATTACTTGAAGCAGTTAGGTTAGTATCATCAGCAAACATTCTTGGTTTACATTTCTGTAAACAAGAAGGTAAGTCATTTATATATATTAAGAAGAATAATGGACCTAAGATAGAACCTTGAGGAACTCCACAAGTAAGCAATTGTTTGGATGAGATAAAATTTTTGATTTGGCATCTTTGACTTCGATTTGTGAGATAGGATTTGATTAAGTTGTGAGCTTGTCCTTTAATTCCATATAGTTCCAATTTTCTTAATAAAATCTTATGGTTGACCGTATCAAATGCTTTTTTAAGGTCAATTTGCACTGCAAGGTTTAACAGTTTTCTGTCCATGTTTATGTACCATTCATTTGTACAGTCAATTAATGCAGCAGTTGTTGAATGTGATTTTCTAAAGCCAAATTGACAATCACTCAAAATTTCAAATTTTGTTAAATAATCATACAGTTGATCATAAAGTACGCGTTCCATAACTTTGCTGATAACAGGAAGTACTGAAATTGGTCTGTAGTTTCCTGGTACATTTCGGTGTCCATTTTTATAGAGAGATATTACCCTAGCCATTTTCCACTCATTTGGGAAATTTGATAAGGTAATACACTGATTGAAAATATAGGTCAATGTTTCAGATATGACTGGTGCAGCTAGTTTTATAATTCTGCAAGAAATCTTATCGCATCCAGTTGCTTTGTTTGCAGAAAGTCCACAAAGGAGATGGTAAACATTACTGACAGTAGTTGGCTGAAATGTAGTAAACTCTGATTTAGCACTATTGATATAACATTCAAAGTTAGTATTTGAGTTGTCTATTTTACTTGCAAGTTCAGGGCCAATGTTTGAAAAATATGCATTTAAGCTCTCAGCTATATTTTCTGAGGTTGTTAAAGAGTTTTCATCTATAATCAACTCATTTATAACTGTTTGTTTGTTTTGTTTTCCTAGTAAGTTGTTTATAGTTTTCCAAGCCTGTTTTGGGTTTTGTTTTTGACCAACAATCTTTGAAGAATAATATTCTTTTTTTGCCTTTCTTAGTTCAATATTAACTTTATTCCTACTCTGCTTGTAACATAGCCAGTCCGTTTCAAGGTTTGTTTGGATAGCCTTTCGCTTTAATTTGTCTCTTGTAATCATAAGTTGTTTTATATTTTTTGTAATCCAAGGAATTTTTCTTCCTCGAACTTTTTTTTGTTGAATAGGTGCATGTTTATTAAGAATTTCTAGGAATAAACTCTTCCACAATTCCCACATAGAATTTGGATTATGTGGGAAAAAATACAAATATTCCCAGTGCTGCCCTCTTAGTTCTTCAATAAATTTTTGCTGATTAAATTTTTTCATATTCCTAATCTCAATAATGTTTTCTTTTTTTGGTATGTAAATTTTCCTGATTGCAAATATCAAACTATGGTCACTGATACCTGTGTGAATAACACCAGAATCAGACAACTTCTCTGGTGTATTTGTGACAATGTGGTCAATCAGACTTTTAGAATTTATTGTGACCCGCGTAGCCCGATTGATCAATTGTGTTAGCTGAAATAGTTCATAAAGTGTTTTAAGTTTCTTTGTTGGTGATGTTTCATCATCTTTTTTTAGTAAATCACAATTTAGATCACCTAATAAGTACATTTCTTTATTTTCATCGTCTATTGACTGGATAAGTTTTTCAAAGTCAGTGAAGAATTCAGAGGAAGCATCGGGAGGCCTATAGATTGTTGTAACAATAAATGGTTTGCTATGCGGTTTCATAATTTCAATGCACACTGCTTCTAGATTTGGAGAAATAAGGTCATTTCTTATTTTATAGTTGATGGTGCTACGTAAATAAATGCAAACACCACCACCACTTCTTGACTTATCTTTTCGAATTATGTCATATCCAGTTATGTGCATTGCACCATCATTGATGCTCGAATCAAGTCTTGTTTCATTGAAAGCAATTAAATCAATATGCTCTTTTGACAATGAGAATCTTATCTCATCAATATTTTTTGGTAGACTGACTATGTTTAACAGAGCCATTTTGAAACCTCGTTTGTTAGGAACATTATTAAGACCGGTAGGGAAACTACTACTTGCACTGGAAGAAACATTATTTTCAATTGTTAATGTTGCCTTATTGTTTGACGAACAAACTTTAGGTAATTGTTCCATTGTCTTGTCCGGTAAGTTTGACCAAAAAAATGTTGATTCTGGTCAACTTTCACATTTCTGCCTGATTTGAGGTAAGTGCAAAATGCACTTCCTAAGGCCTTATCTCCTGCTATGTTTAAATGTAAATTTGATCTGTTTAGCAGGCTCCTATCTATGCTATCATTATTAATAAAAGTTATGTTTTTCTTTAAGCATATATTACTGATTAATTTATTATATTTAGTAATGGTGCTTGGTGGGACACGGCCATCATACCTTTTAATTGTACTGGACACAGCAACTCTTCTTTCTTGCTTTTTGGCATCAGATATAAGATTCTCCATCTTGACTGCTACACTTTCAGCATCTTCACTTACCAGATTGTTGGTACCCACATGAACAATAACTGTATCAAAATCTTCTTTTAATAAACTTTCATTCATTTTGGCATGGATGTCTTCCACTTTTGCTCCACCATATGAGAACACAGCAGACTGGCCACGAGCCGCTCTCTCAATCTTTTGTCGGTTGATGTGCTTAACCATCGAGTCACCAATGACTAAGGCTTTTTTTGTTGCCTTCTTTGACTCTGTTTGATCTGGTTTCTTCATTGGAGTGATGTCTCCTTGGTTCTTCTTATGCGTCAGTTCAAATTTGGTCTTCTGGGTTGAAAAATTTTTAAGAGAACGTTCGTCTCTTGTAAGCGCCTATTGACCGCGTAAGTGGCCATCCCCTTCTCTTAACGAAAGTTATGCAACCCTCTTAACGAAAGTTATGCACTCCCTTCTCTTAACGAAAGTTGCATAACTTAACGAAAGTTATGCAACTTTACTGTAAAAATACTTCCACATAGTAGTTTTAAGTGTCCTATTGAATCTTTCCACAATAGCTGCCTTTTTGTCACTATTAGTAGAGAAATATTTTATATCATGTTTATCTAGTAGAGTTTTAACACCAACATTGCAGAATTCTTTTCCATCATCAAATTGCGCTAATTTAAGATAATCACCAAATCTCTCTTTGAACTGTCTCAATAATTGTGTGACTGCTTTTGTCATGTTATTAGTATCTTTTCTACAAACTGGTACAGCAAATGAATACCTACTAATAATTTCGATAGATGTTAGTATCCAATAATAGCCTTTGTTTTGGTTTTTCTATGAACCCATATCAACGCAATCCATCTGTATCTGCTCACCAAGATAGTTAACTTTGGTTTGTCTAAATTTATGTTTTCTAACAATTGGCTTGTATCTGGTATAAGTGTCTTGTGATTTCAACTATGATTTAACTTGGTTTCTAGTAACAGGGATACCTTCATCTAATGCTTTTTGATATAACCTTTCACCTGATTGGTAACCAGTTTTAGGATTGTAAGAAATATCTCGTAGCCCTTGTTCTAATTCAATATCTATATATTTTACATTATATAAAGTTCCAATAGTATTGATCCAAATTGAGTTTTGTTATTATTTCCAAGCACATTAAAGTTTAGTTTATTATAAACACCTTTGTTTATTGGTATTTTACTTTTAATATCAACATAATAACAAACAGATCCTTTTAATGATTCTTTTGTTGTAATTGGAAGAGTTAAAAGTCTTGCACTACGTTTTCCATTATTATCTATTTTACATGTACGATCAACTGCATCACAATTAATTTGAATATATCTTAAATCTCTATTAATATCAATAGTTTTACTAGTTTTCAAAGTCCCGAAATTGATTGTTGTGTTATTGTCAAAACGGAAAAGTTCGGCAAATCTTTTTAACTGTAGATTGGCATCAGTTGTTACAGTACAAGTATTATTGTAACCGTTAGCATTAATTGTTAAATTACCATTGAGTGCCTCTAATTTCTTTTTAATGAAATAAAATGTCCAATAGCCTGGCTCAAATTTTACGGTTGTAGAGCCATATACAATTGTGCCATTACAACCAGGAAAAACATTGTTGTAATTCCAATATATAGATGCTGTTTTTACATAAATATATGAATCCTGAATTACAGCTAAAGACTCATCGAGAATAAGTTCTTTACTATTGCCTTCTATAAACACAGTAATTTTCTTCATTGTATAATACATAGTATACTATATATGGACCAAATTTTAAGAAACTAGTGCGGAAAGAACTATGATAAGGCTATGGAAAGTGCTAAAAAGAATAGAACAGAAATGCGGGCTAATTTCATTAAAAAGTATCCAAATGCTGATCTTAGTAAATTCGATTTTGAAGTAAACATTAATAAGTATGGAACAGTTTAGTCAACTGCTATATACTTAAAGAAATCGGATGCTTTAAGCACGGATATAAAAAGCAACACATTCCTTAATGATAAATCAATGACTAAATACCTTTATTCTAACAAAGGTCATAATCTTTCCCTTAATGATAAATCAATGACTAAACACCTTAATTCTATAGTTAAACATAATGCTTTCCCAAAGATATGGAAAATAGGTCATAAAATTCAGGAATTACCAAAGGGTAGAAGACATGTGGGTTTTTACGCAAAAGAGTACCATTGGGATAACTTCTCTGTTGAATATATATTACCTTACCCAATAAAGAAATTCGAAGTATATGTAAATAACACAGACTATTTCATGAGTAATCTTCCTCCACTAAATATAACAACTAAAAATGACGCCAAGTGAAATCTTAAAGAGTCTTATTATCAATCTTTAGTAGGAACATGGATAGCAACTTATGCATCAGGCATATCTATAGAGCACTTAACTTTCAAACCAGATGTCCCTAAACAAATTACATCACTAATGAGATTTTATTTATACTTTACAGTTACAAGAATAATGCGAGAATTTGAAACAATGCCAGAAAATGGAATTCAGTATATAATGAATAAATATAAGGGTAATTTTCTAAAAGATCATACACCTAAGTTAACATGGCAAGAAGTTACGTGTTATAAGAATGAACATTTAGGTCAAGACGTTGTGGATATGAATAAATTTACAAAAACCTATGGACCCGGTGTTGGTTTTATCCGTGATTTACAAAAGACTACAAGAAATTCATTCCAAAGAAATCAGATGGATTGACAACTCAAGGAGCCGAACTACGTAATCAATCGATAGAGGCATATATTTATAGTGTACTTGGTGCTCAGGCTAGGACAAAACAGAGTATTTACAGGTGTAGAGCATCATCTTAGTGGCATAACAAGTTTTAAGACAGATTTTAGAAGATTTAATTATAAACTATGAAACATCAACATGGATAAACAATATGAATCAGGCAGTTACATCAACTAATGTGGTTCTTAATATGGCCATTAGTCCGACTCTATGGTTGATACCTAGCAATTTAATTATATTAGAAAAACCAATTGCAGGATACAACAACAAGCTAAAAGTATCAGATGAAAGTATGAATTTTGGATTAAACCAAAATGTTAATTACTTAGGAACGACAAATAATCAACCAAAAAAGGTGCATCAGGAAATACCAACACATCATTTGGATACTTTGGATAAAAAAATGAAAATAATGATAAGGTTAAACAAGAAAAAAATGCAACTAGTGATAGTTAAAAAGAACCACTAAAAACGATAACCACAATTTTGAATTAATTACAATATTAACTATATCGGGAATAACAACTTATTTAATAACAAAACATATTATATAATACAGAAATGAGTTTACTTTTGGGCTATGTAGATGAAGCAGATGAATTAAATACAAAGATTGATAAAAACTTTCTTTAACTGGTGGAAAAATGGAAGGTGATCTCAACATGTCATTATGGAGAATAAAAAACATTCCAGCACCAATTTATGATTATGACGCAATTTCTAAAGCTGTTCTGGAACAAAGATACTTAACAAATTATATAAAAATATTTGATTTTAGGGATAAATTAAGTGAAACATTGTTCTGGGAATACTATAAAGCACATTTTCAAGTATTTATCATTTTGATAAAGTATCAAAATAATAATGAATTGTTATATAACAATAATAATTAAAAAGTATCTAAAACTATTGACCAGGGTCTAGAAGAAAATTATGCAGCTCAAAACACAAGTAATATACAACCTTCAAAATGTACAAAAAGTGAAAAAAGTGGAAATAGACATTTCCTAAAATTTGATGGGACATAAGGAATGATAAGTGATATCAATTTAAATGTGTCAAGTGGGGTTAAAGATGTTTTAAATTATTTTATTGTATATAGGATAAAAGCTTATGACGCCAATAATTACTGGGTTCGTAATGGTTTGATTGGGGATGATCATGGTGCTTTTGATAGCTTTGTTTGTTTTGGCATTTCTGGTGATTTGGTTGTTTCTGGTTGAACAAATGATTACATTGTTGTTGGTAGTAGTTCTGTTAATAATAAAAAATCAAAAGCTCCATATAAAACAAAAGCAAATGCTGGGGAAACAAATAAATGGGTTTGTTTATCAATACATTGGGAAAACCATACAACACCATCTGTTACTAATATTTCAGTTTATTGTAATGGACAAAAGCTTACTGGATTTCAAAGCAGAACTTCACTTGGTTCATCACAAATGACCTTTGGCGATCTCAATCCAAATGGTATTTCTCCCTTTAAAGGTGATATGACTTTTGTTTCTGTGTATAAAGGAAGAATAATAAATGAAAATGATATTTTGCTTCATCATCATGTACTTTCAAGATGGTCTAATATTGATACGGTTGATTTTAGTTTTTAATATATGTTTAATATATGAAAAAACCAATTGATTTCAACCGCATTAGTAAAGATTTATTTGAAAATGAAGTAAATAGACTGAAAAAATGGTATTTATACTATCATAAGCTTCACATCTGCTACAAATCGAAATATAAAAAACTAAAGAAAATAAAATTGGCGTTAAATATGACAAGTATAGGATTGACAGTAACTGGAACTATAGTTGGTGTTGTCACGAAGAATCCTATTATTTAAGGTTGTATTAACGGTCCAGGTATTGTAATTCAGGGTTATGTCTCTAATAGTAACATCGTAAATAAGATATCATACCAAGAAACTCTAACACCGTTAAAAAATTATTTAAGGGGTATGTCTTATGAGGAGGAAATATTATTTGGCGATCTTAAGGTTTTGGATGACATTGTTATTGATTTGTGCCCTCTATAAATGATATGTCTAAAAAATATGATAGAATATATGGTAATAATATATGAAATCAATAGAGTTAGACAATTTAGATAATAGAAGAAAAGAAGAAGAGGAGGAAGACGAAGAGGAGGAAGAAGAAGAGGAGGAAGAAGAAGAGGAGACAGATTTCGGGGGTGAATCAGATAAGAATAATTTATTAGATAGTCCAGATTCGTTATCAAACCGAGACAGAAAGGTTATTGATATTAATCATTTAGATCCATTAAGAAATTTATTTGGAAATCGTGTATATGAAGGTAGAAATATAGGTTTCTTTATAGAAGACGTTCTATTAATGGAGAAAGAATATACTAATCCGAGATTTATTAAATATCTAATGGAAACTCGAGATTTCACTATTAAAAAGACAATAAGAGCATCTAAGAATGTATCAAATTTTGAAATTGAATATTACGGCGAGCCTTATATTAGTGAAAACGGTATAAGAGTCCGTCTACCTAGAAATTTTAAGACAACCGACGGTGTTATATGCGATCCAAACGAATCAAATCAAATAGTTAATGATATATGATAAAGTTATGATAATTGGAATAAATTAGAGCTAGATAAAATTTTAAAGCGGTCAGGAATAGCAACAGCAATTGGATTATCAATAATTACATTTGTTACTGGTTTATCTCTTGGACTAAAACGCAGTGGATCAGATATTGTCCGTGATGCTAAACATAAACAAAAGAAAGCAAAAAAAATGAACTCCTGCTAAAAAAATAGATGTTATACCTTGGACAGATATAGAAGAAGCCTCTTGTGAAGGTGTAATTTTCATTGGTGATCACTTATATTTAATAATTGGTCGGTCATTAATATATTTATATAGTAAAAGAAAAAACAAAAGGTAATAATATATAAGGTAATATAATAATAATAAACAAAGTAATAAATCTATTTAAAAAAGTTAGAGATTTTATACGTTGTTATAAAAAGTCGTCTAGAGAAATTGACAATGTTCTTGAGGATATCAATGATTTACAATGGATTAACAATGCAGTTTATAGACTATCTGATAGGAGAAACAGTGTTTAACTTATAGATGATCTCACAAATATCTGATAGATGATCTTCCAGTTATCTGTAAAATGATCTCACAGGTGTCTCATAGATGATCTGTAAATATTATCTACATTATATTATACAAATGAGTGAGGAAACGAAGGCACCTAAAATAACAACAATAAAAATGGAAAAAGACCCTAAAAGGGTAGAGGCTGGTAAGCGATTGGCTGCTATTTCTAAAGCTGCGAAAGAGAGAAAGATGCGTGAGAAAATAGAGTCTGAAAGCAAACAGGAAAATGATAGTAGTGGTGACTATAGCGTTAATTATGGACCATTGTTTGGAATCTTTGGAACAGGCGCCTCTATTGGTTCATTCTACTACATAGGAAAAGAGTGTAAAAGAGAGACTAAAAAACTAGAGACTATTAAAGAGGAGCTAGAGTCTAAACATGCTGAAATTAAAAGAAGTGATTATAGGATATCAGAAAATAGTCTTGACAGCTTGGAATAAAAAAACATATAAGTACATATCATATAACAGTGTATAATATGTCACTAACAGTCAAGAAATTTGAAAACAAAGATTTAAATATATCCATTGATGCTTCTATCGATAATAAGCAGAGTATTTGGTTCAAGGGTAAAGAGGTTGCTACATTATTGGGTTATAAGGATACATACGATGGTACAAGAAAGCATGTAAAATATTATCATAAGAAGAAAATTATTAACCCGGTAAATCGGCGGGGTAATCCACAAACAATCTTTATATCAAACCTGGTCTTTACTCACTTATTTTTGGATCTAAACTAGAATCTGCAGAATTATTTCGGGATTGGGTGTTCTCTGAAGTATTACCATCTATAAGGAAGTATGGATACTACAGAATGTTTAACAATCCTAATACATTAACATTTAAAATAGAAGATGAATACGATCTACCTACAAAAGTCTTACAACTTTTTAGACGATTTTATCCAGATGTATTAATGACAGCCGGCCTTGGTGAAAACCATGACAGAAAAGAAAAACGTATTTCGTCATTTAGAAAAGGATACATGAAAGGACAACCTGATCTAATCATTCAAAACCTTCATAAGAATTATAATGGAATGTGTATTGAATTCAAGACCCCTCAGTTTAATGGTCTTTTATTAGAACAACAAAAAGAACTAATAGAGAGATATGAAGATAATGGGCATAAATGTATTTTATCAAACGATTATGATGTAATAATCAAGGAAATAAACGATTACATGCATGACGTTCGAATTAAATGGAAATACTGTACACGTAAATTCATATCCCAGGAAACACTAAAACGACATGAAAAATATTTCCACAGAATCAAATAAAATGTAATGTATTATATACATAGAATTAGCACAGTAAACAAGAAAGAACCAGTGAACAAAGTATACGACGCGGTACTAGTATCAACTTGTGTTGTAGGTGTTTCGATTGTATCTGAAAGGGTTCTAGGAAAGAAGCTTACTGCCGCTTCAACTCTAATGGACACAGCAAAACTAGCAGCTGGTGTCACAGTTAGTACTATGCTGGTAAAATGGGCGTAGGATAAGTATCTCCCGGTAGACCCTTTTAAAATGTAATATATTATATAGATAATGGCTAGTATACTAGGATCATTATTACAAACAACATTCGCTGCTATTAGTTTTGCTGGTGCTGAATATCTTTTTAAAGTATTGGACAAAAATGGATATGAAGCTGAAATAAAAAGACATAATAAAGCACTAGAAGACTTAGCGAAAGCAAAAGAGACATTTTATCAGAATAAAGTCAAACAACGAGATAAAATTATGCAATTAAGACAACAATTAGAAGACGCCAATAACGATATTGGGGAAACGAACAGAGCTTTTGCCCAGTTAAGACTGATTCAATCAATACAATATAATGGAAAAACATTTAACAGAGAACCCAATTTAAATGATTTTTATAAGCCGAATGATGAAATAAAAGAATATCAGTATATTACTATTGGAGTCGTTGGCGTTGGTTCTAGTTATTTAATGAGTAAGTTATTATAAAATTACATCCTATACTATATATATATATATATATATATATATATATATATATACATGTATTTATATATATTATATGGAAGCATTGAAAGCATTAGATTACGGGTTTACGATTGATGAAATAGTTGAAAACATAGACGATATGGACTATCTATACCAAAAGGAAGACAAACATATAAAAGATAATATATGTACAGAGTGTGAAAATGAATAGAAATGTATTAACGGTATGTTTGTATATGTTGATTGTGGGGAAGCAGGAAACAATGAGATCGTACCAGAATGGATTGAAAATATATGGTTAAATAGAAAGAAGTCCCAATATATTAAAGTAGACACATTAAAGCTAGAGTAGAACAATACGTACACTCCAATTATCGTAGTTCTATTGTATCTGATTCTATGGAGGTTGTTGATATAATGATTAAACACGGGATGATTAATATAAACGTATCAAGATATGACTACTACACTATCAGGTTAGCTAGCAAGATACGTGCAGAACTAATAAAGAAACCCACCAATCTAACACACAGCAAAACAAGAAAATTGTTCGATGAACGGCTATACGGTTCCGTATACCCATCATTAGGCTGGAGAAAAACTGCAAGTGCCCCTACTATTTGGAGTTGAAGGTGAAACAAACGTAAAAGGATTTAATGTAAGTGTGTTTATCACTTAAATAATAATTTTATATATAATATATATATATAATATATATATAATTATGTCTGAAACTGACAATATTGATCAACCAAAACGAGGTCGTGGTAGACCTAAAAAATATCTTACCGATGAAGAAAGAAAACATGCATATAACGAACAAGTGAAGGAATGTATGAGAAGAAACCCTTTTTACTGTAATGTTTGCGATCACACTTATCATATGAAATGTAAAAGCAGGCATTTAATGACCAGAAAACATATAAAAAACCTCACACATTAATAAGTGTGTTTTTGCCTTAAAAATTATTTTATATTCTATATAATATATAGAATAAACAACATAGTATAACACTATGACAAAGTCAGCACCACGATTGCGTACTAAAAGAAAGTACGTAGAAGGAGTTATTAAGGAACCTAAACGGTATATATTCCCTCTAACAGGCAACCTTGTGCTAAGACCAACCTATTTAAGAGCTGTGCGTGAGAAGAAAAGAAGAGATAAGAAAATAATGGTACGTGTGTACAAGACTATGTATATAAAGCATTTATGCACGAAGACGGATTTAAGAAAAACACACCAAAATCTCTGACAGACGAGATAAACAAGTATGTGTGTGATAATATAGAAAAAAAGCCATCAACCAGGGAGATCATCAACTGGCGAGATAACTGCCATACTAATGTGTCATTATATGCATTGGACCACTTCTATGACACGTTCCTGTCATCTCCAGCTCCTCGTAAAAATAGCCAAACCGTACGATTATGCTTCATCTGCAAAGACGGGCACTGTTTTCCCATACTAAACCAGGAACTGATTACAAAAATTACAAAGGGCTCTTCTCTAACCGAACATCTTGACCTATTACAATGGAATTCACAACAATCAGAAGACAAAACCAAAAGATGTAAAACGTTGGAGGATTACTATAATATAATTAACCAACCCAATGATAACCCAGATAGCTCATTACTGTTTAGCAAAAATATCTCCAAACAGAAAAAAGATTACAGCAATTATCTAGTTGTTCTACAAGACGGGTGCAAGGGTAGAGATATAATAATAGACACAATGCAAAGAACAAACACACACATCGAGTGTTTTCCATATGATGGAGGAAACCAAATCGATGGATTCATAGCACATGATCTCAAAAATATGGTGACTGTTATTAATTATTACGATCTGAGAAAAAACACATGTGATCAATTATTCGAAAAATACCCAGTAGACGCCTTTCAATTCAACAATCAAGGACTAACATCAATTGCAGTAAATCTATTCAAACACCTGTACGGACACATAGCAAAATCTAACTACAATAGATATGAAACAACAATATTCGATGACTACTACCCAAAAGCATTGCAACGCACATTCTACACAGAAAATGAACACGCCTACAAGATAACAGCACTCGACATTGCAAAATACTACCCATCAATTCTACTCACAAATGAACATGACATACCAGTGTACAGCATACATAATACTATACATAAATTCGACGGAGAACTAAAGACAGGCGAATACTGCATAAACGAAACACACATAGATAAGTACAAAACTACCAATAATGAGCCTATAATCATTGAGGCCGGATTCTATGGAAGAAACCTAATAAAGTACCTACTAAACACAAGTATATCAAACTATCTGATATAAAATACCAACTAATCACCGATAAGTCAATCAATCGCGATGGATTCAAAGGGTACATTAAATACTTATTCGATAACTTTGACCAACCAACTGCTAAAAAGTTAGCAAATCAATTTATTGGATACCTCGGAACAAAATACGATAAAAGTAGCATAGGATTCACGTCAACTAGTTATGACACTGCCTGTGCTGTGTTGAGTAAGTCACTCAAAAATAATGAAAAAGTAAGTATACACAAAGAACATGACTTATATCTCATCCGAAAGATTGACGTTAAAAGAAAAATGACTGAAAACTGTTCATTCAATAGACATGTAATATCGGGTTCTATTGTAAAGCTGTTGGAAGTCATTGAGGATGCATGTGACAATAATACCGAGATTTATGGATACAACACAGATGCAGTTTACTGTGAAAGACCAAGAAAAGAATACCCGATAAAAAACAAAGAAGAAAAATTCACCCCTGACATGATAGGAAAAGTGTTCCAAAGGACAGGAAAGTCCCCTTCACTTATTGAAAAAAATTGCCACAAAGATATTGACATAAGTGAATATACACTAGAAAGAGGTTCGGGGACACTGATAACAGGTGGTGTGGGATGTGGCAAAACTACAAAATTAATCAAAGATGCCCAGTAAAGCGAAAACCCTATTATATTAAGTTTCACGAAAAAAGCAGTAGATAATATCAGAAGTAGGGTTAACGATTATCTGATTAACAAAGTACACACATTCGATAGCTACTTGAATGAGTTTACATCAGACGGCGAAAATCTAAAAGTATTAGCCAATAAGGATGTTTTTATAGATGAGTTCTCAATGGTTCCAAATAAATGGATGACATTGATATACAATAGCTTTGTCGCTAATAATTTGAAAGTAAACCTTTATGGCAATATAAATCAATGCGACCCTGTTGAAGGTAATAGTAGATTAACATACGACTATACGAATAGCCCTGCAATATTGGACATGTGCTGTGACATTGTTGAACTGAAATACATTGAAGAGAGTGCTAGATATGACCAAAAATCTGATGACATGTTGTCTAACTTCCTTAAGACTGGCCAGATTAAGGAAAAAAATAGACACCTAAGTGTGTAAATACGTCAACATCTGCTACTACAACAGTACTAGAATTGAGGTTAATAAAATATGCTCAAATGCGTTTAGCGAAAGGAAATCAAACGTGACTGTCAACTTCAGTTACAATGGAGGGAAAGAAGTGTATAAAGTATGTGCAGATACACATGTGATATGCATCGATAACATGAAGGATCAAGGTATGTTCAACTCACAACAGTTCACCGTAAAAAGCATTAAAAAGATGTTACAGTAAAAGAAAATGACAAAAAGTTCTCGATAGATAATTTCAGAAGGAAATTCCATCTCGCATTCTGTATTATAGTGTACAAATACCAGGGTGATGAGATTGATCAACATTACAATATTGTTGATACAAAAGACATGAACAAGAAACAAATATATACAGCCCTAAGAAGAACAACCAAATTTGAACGCATACACGCAGAAGATCTGAAACCGAAATATACATATATTGTGAACAACAAACATGAAGTACAATCAATTGGACACACTGAGTATCAGAACGGTAAGATCTATAAAATTGAATTCGATGATGAAATTATATATATCGGCTCAACAATCAAGACCATAAAAATGAGACGAAAAGAACATCTCTCAGACAACAAGAGTATTGTGTACAAAAATAAAGATAAGAACCCAAAAATATCACTATTAATAGATTGCCCATGCTAAAATAAACACAAATTAGAAAAGTTTGAAAAGAAATACATCAATCAATTTGCAAAAATGTACGGAGCAAAAATATTGAACAAACGAGGTACTGACGAAATTAAGGAAAAACCAGAAATCTAATACAGTTTTAAAATTGAAAGGGAGGATGAGCTCAAGAGCAGAATTGAAAAAATGGTCGCAATTGAGAATGATGAAAAGAACAAAAACTTGAAATCCAGTTTCGATTCGGTAGCAAAAAGTTAAAGTGTCCAAACGTTATGCTCAAATCCCACTGACTGAGGCAATTCATTTTATTAAAGCGCAACAAAAATTATTAAAACAGAAACTAGTTTCACAGTGAGTGGTCTTCGCATCCTGTATGAATGGATCTATTGAAAGTTAACATATAGTCTCACTTTATGGTATTTACACTTTTGTCTCAGCTGTAGGGTCTCCACTGTTAATGAAATCTCCCCTATTAAACCCTTCTATTTATTTGGGATTCAGAAAAATTATACATTATTTTGGGACTCCAAGTCTCTCTAAACTCCCTTTAATTTGTGGATATTTTTGATTATTTTTTCTGGATTTTTAGCGGTTTTTGTGGATTCTCAAGTCCCTCAAACCCCTCAAAAAAAATAAATAAGGCCGTTTAGAGCCACTTTTGTGAACCCTAAGGCCAGTTAGAGCCGGAGACAAATCGATCAGTTTCCCATGCTAGATTTAATGTACACTAATTTGATGAAAATTTCAACAGCACTACGAATGATCGAAATCTGGTCAATTTCAAAGGAGAGTATCTCCCCGCAAACACAGTTTGCGTGGACACCACCTACTTGTAGGTACTGTCCCACCGAATACGATCTATTTAGCAGACTCTGATTTTCGGATACTATCTTAAACACGGATTGGGTAAACCCTTGCGGATTTTATCCAGCATTTCGAAAATTCTAAAATTGTGCGGAAACTTTCAGGTTTACTTATTTTATTGAAGTATGGCAGAATCTCCTATTTTATTTAATCTGTTTCCTATAATTGATAAAAATGAACATGAAATGAACGCAAAATATTACAATAAAGTTTTTACTGAATGTGATAAAACCAAACACTTTTCTTCAATAACCTCTTCGCTCAAAGATATGTATTAGCAAACAAACTTTATGGTACCAAGGACAACTACTGTGAGAAAGTAATTACTTTTAGAATATTCTAATATCTTAAAATATTCGGAATATCCATAGCAAATAGATCAAACTTGTCATTAATAAGTTATAGTTTATATAAACATAGAGATTAATTGATTGTGCTCGAGGTCGCTCGCCGATGAATGAAACTGATGGTAAATTTGAAATTTGGACAGTTTTGGCTAAAATCTTAGAAATTTATCGTTAACGAATATAAATCTTAGTAGAAATGAATATCTTTAACATAAACCGTTATGGCCATTTATAAAAATGCGTACGACCTCCCACATGCGTTGATTGTATCGGTGACCAGTAACTTGTCCTCCTCCTAGTTGTCTGTTCAACAAACAATTATTTAAAAAATAGCAATAAATATTTGATGTATACCACCTACACGTTTAAGTTCTTCGTTTCCTATGCGTGAGATAGCTCAACTCTTTTCACACATATAACACAGGACTGTAGCTTTGAATTAGATTTGGATATCCTCTGCATTGTAAAACATCCTGAAAGTGATTTACTTAAATTTATGCAAACCCGATAATGGTGAAATGCGTTATATTGAAAAAAAGAGGTAACCTTCTAAAAACATAACGTGCAGATGTCCTAAGTTTTATGTAAATAATAAACCTTCTTCAACAAGAAGAGCAAATCGACATTGGATTAGCAATTAGTTACATGTCTGAACATTCGGTTTAACCTTTCCTTTTGTTAAATAAACTTGTCGATTTTGTAGAATAAAGATTTCCCATTAGAGTCTTCCCTTTTGTATTGCAATTTAACACTGGGGACATGATATACTGGAATTACTGCTTGCCGAAACCATCATCAGAGACATTATCCTAATATTACAGTTTAGAATTAGGCTTTTTCTCCAAACGTCACTTTTTAAAATACAATCATGGCTGTCCCCCACCCTCAAATTTTAAAATAATTAGAAGAATTGTTTATGGAATTTATCGCACAAGATCTCAAAACAAAGAAATATTGTTCTATAACCTTTTTGATCTTAGCATGACTCTGATTATTTAATTTTACAGTAATATGTCATTCAACAGTATTAAAAGGATTCCTCGAAGCTTTTTCAAGGGATTACACCAACTGAAAATCCTGTAAGTACTAGTATTTCACTTTCAAGATCCTATATGACTAGTCTGGTGTATATTGTCTGATTTGTTATTAGTTCATCACTAGATCATGTTCCAGATATGCGAAAATATGTACCTGGAAACTTTGAACCTAGCGGATGTCCTATCATGAGTTACGTTGTAGTTGCTTTTTTTTAACTTTAGCCTAAGGGTTAGGGTTTAGGCCACTTAAAAAAAAAAATTATTATGAGTAGCTGTGTATGTTCTCCTAGGTCGGTAGATCGCTAATACATCGGTACTAAAATTACCGTTGTACTCAGAGCTTGCAGGCGCATATTTGGGCATATCTCGAACATCACTTGTTTAATGTCAACTACTTCCGGTTATATATTACATCCCCCTTTCCACATAAATGCTGTTTACAAGATAATATCAGAAAACGTAACGATATCACAATAATCACTAATTTCAACAGATCATAAAATATCAGCTTGTCTATCAACTACTGGTATGGTTCTTTATGTAAAGCGTAAAATTTTACTTTCTTGTCTTTCGCTTTGTTTGTGGATAAGAGTCACGTGATGCCCCATGCTCCCTTCTCCACGAACGAGTGTTTACTAGTGGTGGAGGTCCCGGATTTTCAAGTTCGCTAGTTGCCTTAGTAGGAGCGGGACATTCTTGCCAGGAGGGCGCCGGACATAAATATTTTCTGTTGCGAATCAAAGTTGACCATTGGTCTGGGAGGACAGAATAGGTGCGGGTTTCTCCAATTACCGCAATTGTTCCTCGGAAGCACCAGTTTGTGTCAACACGAGAGAAGACTTTAACACGAGATCCTTTTTTCAGAGGTGGGAGCTTAGTGATATGTTTGTTGTAGTAGCTCTTTTCTTTCTGTTTGGCTTCGAGAATTTTTTCTTTCGTAGTCTTGTCTAGAAATTGGCTATTAGGGTT
>JASJOG010000479.1:0-151749 GCA_030142905.1 Heliopora coerulea
TTTGAATAGAGAGTTTTATAATTATTAAAAATAATATTTTTTATGTATGAGGTTAAGTCTGAAGAAGAACAAGAAAGATTATTGAGTCGATCGTGTTGATGGCAAAAGTTTGCAATGAGTTGTGAGTGTTCATATTCGAGTAAGTGTTGGGCAACCGCACTGGTAGTGGTGCTGAGTGGCATGCTCGAAAAGGCGTTTATGAAGACAGCGACCAATTTTACTTATATAAGGTTTATTGCAGCCAGGGCATGTGATCTGATAAACAAGATTAACACGGGAGAAATCAGGAATTTTATCTTTGTTGGAAATAAAATATGAGATTTTCTTAGTGTCGTAAATAACGATGAATTTAACCGGATGGGTAAGGCATCGTCGGGTTTTCTTTAGACAGGAGTTGACGAGATTGTCGGTTTTTTAGCCGAGATAAGGAATGTGGATCCATAGCTTAGGCAAATTGTCATTATCAGGTGGATTTTGAGTTAAAAGAGATTCGTCGTTGTATTTGCGTTTGAGTTTGTTAATTAAGTAATTTTTTGATATTGTTGGGATAACCATTCCATGACATGAAAGATTTTAAGATACTGATTTGGTTTTCAAAAAGTTTCTTAGTTGTGCATATTTTAAAAGCGCGGTAGAAAAGTGATTTTATCCAAGCAGTTCTGCGTGAAAAAGGTTCAAAACTGGAGAAGTGCGTGAACTGATCGGTGTGCGTATCTTTACGGTAAACAGCAGTACCATCGACCGAAATTTTGATATCCAAATTTGTCTTTATTTACTGATTCTAATAAGTTTAAAAAGAACGTTTCTGATCCGACACCTACTAGGCTTTCCTCTTTGCAAAGATATCTCTTCACTTTCCTTAAGCGAGGCGAAATTACTGGTACTGAATGTAACGTTTTACATCCCAGAGCAGAACATTTCGATCGAGAACACGGTCTACCCAAGATAAATAAAACGTTTTCTTCTCCCTTAAATTTTGTCCTATTGTTAATACGACTAATTCTCTTTATTATAACGTTGGCAAATTTCTCTTATCCTCACTAAATCCATTAACTATTAAATGAATATTCACTTTCCGACTCGTTTGATGCCTTTTCAAGCATTAAAAACATCCCTGAACAGCTTTTTCTAGAAGGATATCAGTTCGTTTCTTTTGATGTTGTGTCGGTATTTACCAATGTCCCGTTGTCTCTGACAGTTAATATTGTTTTGGATGGAATTTTCAATGATAAATTAATAAATGCCACTTTAAGTAAGCGCACTTTGAAGAAACTAATTTTAATTTGTTGCAGTAAAACTATTTTTTCGTTTGATGACCAATTGTGTGAACAAACAGACGGTGTCTCAATGGGATCTTCACTAGGTCTAGTATTGACGAATATCGTTCTAACAGAGCTTGAAAAAATAGTTGTCTCCGATTTCATTCGTTGTGACACCAAAAAATTTTACAAACGCTATGTTGATAACACACTACTACTCATAAAACCTTTAGACATTCGTACAGTTTTGGCTAAATTAAACGAATTTGATAAGAATCTAAAATTGACGGCAGACACATTTCCTGATGGCGTTATCCACTTCCTTGGTATCAAAGTTTCGGTCGATGGTACTGATGTTTGCCGTAAAGATACGCACACCGGTCACTACACGTCCTTCTCCAGTTTTGAACCTGTTTCACGCAGAACTGTTTGGATAAAATCACTTTTCTACCACACTTTTAAAATATGCAGTACGAAGAAACTTTTTGAAAACCATATTAGTACCATAAAATCTTTCATGTCATGGAATTGTTATCCCAACAGCATCAAAAAATTATTTAATTAACAAATTCAAAAATCCACCTGATAATGACAATTTGCCTAAGGTAAGGATCCGCATTCCTTATCTTCGCAAACGAGCCGAGAATCTCGTCAACTCCTGTCTAAAGAAAATCCGACGATGCCTTACCCATCCGCTTAAATTCATCGTTATTTACGACACTAAGAAAATCTCATATTTTATTTCCAACAAAGATAAAATTCCTGATTTTTCCGCGGTAATCTTGTTTATCAGATCACCTGTTTTGGCTCCAATAAATCTTATATAGGTAAAACTGATCGCTGCCTTCACAAACGCCTTTCCAAACGTGCCACTCCGCACACTACCAGTGCGGTTGCCGAACACTTACTCGAATGTGAACATGCTGAATTCATTGCAAACTCCTGTCACCAATACGATAAACTCAATAATCTATCTTGTTCTTCAGATTTAACCTCATGTATGAAAAACCTTATTTTTAATGATTATAAAATTCTCTATTCAAATAAGTCTAATAACACCAATCAACTTTTAGTTATAAAAGCAGTGCACATTTAGTTTATTAAACCAGAACTCAACTCGGGTCATAAAGGAGTACTCCACTCAAAATACAAGTAGGGTTCATATGAAAGATCTTACCAACATTAGGCCATCAGCAAAATTTCTATGGTTAATTTCAATCAGTAAAGGATATATTGCACGCCGAAGTTCGAAATTTTGCCAAATTTGCGACGCCATTTGTCTTTCCCAAGCAGACGGGGATTGTCAGCGGAGTACCAAATATGACGTCACTGAGTGCTTCTTGCTCGATTACCAATGTTGTTTTGAAGTAAATTAGAAATGAGCGTTGTCGGAGAGAGTTTTTCTGAAGAAGGTTGTTCTAGTTCAAGCCGTTCGAACTCCTCAAATCTGGATGTAGACGATTTGCTGGAAGATAACCTTAACCTGGATGGTGTTCAAGGTTATCAATTTCAACCTAGACGAAATTCATACACTGGAGAATCGAGCGAATCTGATTACGGCGATGTGGAAGAGTCGGTCAATATTGAACCAAGTTCTGTCGTTCGACTGGATAACTTGGACTGGTAAGTTTTAATTGGACTTCTCGTTACTTTTTTAAGTAATGGTATTGTATGATGAAGACATGATTTCTGTAAACTTTTCTTGCCGATATCACCAGAATATTTCGAACCAGTTTCACAGGGATTTCAAACATTCCCACGGCCATTCGAAGCAAAACCACAGCACCCTTCATTTTCAGGTGTACGTGCAAAAACTGCCAAATGATGGACAGAGAAGAGGAATGCATTTGCTGTTAGGAAATTCAAGTAGTGCTAGATGAGAACGAGGAGGTGTATGAAGTTATGAGTACCACCAAGCAAGCCAAAAAAAAATGCATTGCTCCAATCCCTAAGCTCCCCAAAAAACTTGTCATTGACTATCACATATCAAGATCAAATAAATAAAAAACTAATTATTTAAGAACAGAGTTGTCTTGTCCAGTAATAACCTCACATTTCTCTCATTATTCATCTGCAAAATGAAATCCAGTGAATAGAAAGTCTTCTTCACCGGGTGGAGCGAAATGGGCTCGTATGCAACTGACAGCGCAAGATGGCAGAATGACTCGTATCTCTTTCCCAACAACACTCCAACACCAACAAACTAACTGTCTATAAGCCACGTGTCTTTCGATTTTATGTTCTGGTCCCTCAACTGCCTTTGACCCATACTATTGTTTATACTGAAACCAGGCAGCCTGCAAGGTCCAACGATTTGAACAAACAGCACGAAAACCAGGATTATCTGTTATGCAACAGTAGCGCTTTTGCGGTCTCTCAACTTCATATACCTCCTCGTTCTCATCTAGCACTACTTAAATTTCCTGACAGCAAATGCATTCCTCTTCTCTGTCCATCATTTGGCAGTTTTTGCACGTACACCTGAAAATGAAGGGTGCTGTGGTTTTGCTTCGAATGGCCGTGGGAATGTTTGAAATCCCTGTGAAACTGGTTCGAAATATTCTGGTGATATCGGCAAGAAAAGTTTACAGAAATCATGTCTTCATCATACAATACCATTACTTAAAAAAGTAACGAGAAGTCCAATTAAAACTTACCAGTCCAAGTTATCCAGTCGAACGACAGAACTTGGTTCAATGTTGACCGACTCTTCCACATCGCCGTAATCAGATTCGCTCGATTCTCCAGTGTATGAATTTCGTCTAGGTTGAAATTGGTAACCTTGAACACCATCCAGGTTAAGGTTATCTTCCAGCAAATCGTCTACATCTAGATTTTAGGAGTTCGAACGGCTTGAACTAGAACAACCTTCTTCAGAAGAACTCTCTCCGACAACGCTCATTTCTAATTTACTTCAAAACAACATTGGTAATCGAACAAGAAGCACTCAGTGACGTCATATTTGGTACTCCGCTGACAATCCGCGTCTGCTTGGGAAAGACAAATGGCGTCGCAAATTTGGCAAAATTTCGAACTTCGGCGTGCAATATCTCCTTAACTAAATGAAATTAACCATAGAAATTTTGCCGATGGCCTAATGTTGGGAAGATCTTTCATATGAACCCAACTTGTATTTTGAGTAGAGTACCCCTTTAAGGTTAGGAAGGAGTTGTCTCTTTTCACCTAGATATACTTCTATCAGCTTTCCTATTCATCCTTTAACACTGTTCGGTCACATCCTGTTATCACCACCTACTGCAATTAGATATTACTTATTAACATTTGACATGTTATTAACATAGTCAGGTAGGAGTTCTTCTTCATCACCGATGATGTCATCATATATAAAGGTCTAGGTATGTTTATGTAAAGTGACTTGATTTGAAAATGATTTTGTAATAAAATTGAAATATTACCACTTCACCTTCTGTCTCGTCTCTTATGTTACTCGAATCTTGAGTTTACAAGATGACATTTTTTTGAATATGTTTTATCTTTTCCTTTTTAAAGCTGTCGGCGGGCCGTGGATTCTGATTTAACTTTACCTTCAAATTTTGAATGTTGATTTCTGATTCCGTGTTAAGTGATTCAAGCAGGCATATTCTTTTATTAAAGAAAATATTTGTCGCCTTCATGAAATGAAAATCAAACGATTTATCCTTTTGATCGTAGACACATTTTCCCTCTTCTCCGACTTTCCTGTCCTCTCGCTCATCCATCCTCATTTGCTGTCCTCTTGTCCATCTGAGTTTCGCCAATCCATTTTCAATTTCCTTTTCACAGTCAATTGAATCTATATTATCATATGATATGATATCATATCATATCATATGACATCAGATGATATGATATGATATGATGTGATACATCATATCATATATCATATCATATACATCATATTTCATCTCATATCATACCATGCCATACCATATCATATTATATCATATAACAAAGTCAAATCCGTTTAAGCCACGTCATTGCGAGAGAGAGGATTGTTCAGTGTCTAGAACAAATGGAAACATATGGAACAAATATTGGAACTATATAAAACAAATGGAAAGGGATCTTGCTATAGACAAGGTGTCACGTATGAGATCAAATGTGGTCAATGTGACAATGTATACATTGGATAAATTTCAAGAAGTGCCAATGCAAGAGGAGTAGAGCATATGAACTCGCTTAATAAAGAGGAGGAACGGTCGGCGTTGTGGAAACACTGCAGAGATAAACACTGAAGCGAAGTAGAGAACTTCGGGATGAGCGTTGCTCGTATTTATGCCGATAACGCTATGTTGATACAGATCTGTGAAAGTGTCAAGATAAGTAAAGTACCAGAAAGTGCATTAATGAATTTAAAAACTGACTGGAAGTATTTTCGTATCCCCAAACCAGTGTTTGAGCGCTGAGGACTTTTTGTAACAGTTTATTTGAAGTACATTATGAGATGAACTACTTTGGGTTAGATTACATGAAGTATTGACTAATTTCAATATGGCGTAAAACTGAAGAAGCTGAGCATCCCTGAAATATATATTGTATTGCCATATTTATAAATTTTTAAAGGTTTTTATGTAATGTTTATTAATGTAAGAAGTGTGTAGAAAGAGTAAAGAGACCTATTATGTCTTTCGACCTATTTGAAATTTCACTAATGAAAATAATATTGCATATATGAATAGTTTCAATTTTATATGAGAATTTCATAAGTGAAATTAATTTTCACACGTAAATCTTCTATTTCATCTCTAAAATACTTGTTTCTTACACAAAGATTTGACATGTGAAATTTTAAAGCAGCTCATTTCACATGTGATTTAAGTAATTCATTTATGAAAACGTTCCGATTTCATTGGTAAAATGAAAATATCATATGTGAAAATGTTCCAATTCTAAACGTTATTCACATGCGAAGTGGCATGTGAAACATTTTTTGTCTGCTCTGAACTGTTCTGCTCTGTTCTTCTTTGCTCTGTTCTGTTCTGTTCGGTGCTCGGTCTCATTCACAAAATAGCAACAGTGGAAGAATGTTTGTACTTTCATTATCAGTGTCGGGTAGTAGCTCCTGGAAAGCCCTTCCAAGAGTAGTCTTCACACGTTGCTTCTTTTTATCTGTCCTTATATTATAGGTGATTTGGAAGCAATCCCTTAGGATTCAAAAGACAATGATTCGGCAGCCTTGTTAGTTCCACTTACAATAGAAGTTAGCGAGGTTCTTTTGTGAAAGTTCATACAGGATGGCTGACATGATGTCACGTGCACACCACCTATATAAATTTCAATTAGCCCCAGCGTCCTCACTTGCAAACAAATGGCTTAAATTTCTTACATAACAAAGAGGCCAGGGGAGGCTAATTGATATGTTTATTAATTAAGAAATAGAAAATGAGTCGGATGATTTTATCGAGTTATAATGCATGAAAGATGTTGAAAGAACACGAAAGAAGCATTAAAACACTCGGCTATCGCCTCGTGTTTTACACGCTTTTTCGTGTTCTTTCAACATCTTTCGTGCATTATAACTCGATAAAAGCACCTGACGAGTTTTTCTATTTCTTTTATAAAATAAGCAGACAAACAAGCGCAGTAAACATTTTATTAACAAGATCAAAATGGAAATTCTCCATAACATATCAGATAAACATGTCACGCGCATGCTTGGCTTTCTTGATTCTTGATTCTGGTGGCGAACAGGGAAGTCAACAACATTGGTGTCTGGCAAGATTTGTAAACAAAGTGTGGATAAAAAGAGTACAGAAATGTAGAAAAATTTAACAATGATTAATAGACACACAGTCTAACATTTGCAAGTTTAATCGCTAGTCGCTGCTCGATTTAAAAACAATCTGGACACTTCCGATTGAGCAAGAACTGAACAGGCTGCCAGCCATGGAGAGATTCTGTAACTGTGTATTTGTCGACGTTACTGCCACTTCTGCCGCAGAAGTATGCGTGTTGATCGATAGCTGAGCGTGAGGTGCAGTACTGAGAGCAGCAGAAGGTGGATGACCAGAGAAGAGAGAAAGGGACAAGACATCGTTGCAGTTGCGAAACTGTGATGAGGACGGACGTTCGTTGTAATGGACAAGACTTTGTTCATTTCGATGACCAGGGATTGCCATGATATGGCGATTTGGAATACCTGCATTCGACCAAACTGTGATGGCTGTAGCTCTTACACTGTGGTTGGTGTAAATCCTCGAAAGACCAGCGGCTTCGATGATATCGGCCATCATTCTGCCCAATTTGTTGACTCCCAGTGGCCGATTTTCGAACCAGATTGTGTTTGTTGGCTTCCAACTCTTCCCGACCGGATACTGAAAAAGAGCCGGACAGTTGGGGTTGACTTTTTTAAGAGAGAAAGCCAAAACTTTATAGCCATCAACTTCTTGGTCGGTGGCATACATTCTTACGTCTCTCTCGTTGCTGGATACGTCATTTGCCCCACCAGGATGGTTTTTGGACGGCTCATCGTGAGTCATTTTCACGTAACGTTGACCAGAACTGTCAACTTCAAAGGTGAAGCTGTTAACGGTGAGGGAAGGTTGACCTTCGCGGCCTCTTCTACACTAGTACAGTACAGCGTGAAACCACACACAACGAAGAGGAGATAGTGGATGGTTCAGGTCGAAAACGCCGCTTGTTTTCAGCTTGGCGAGGTCTTCTTGCTCCAGCGGCGGTTTGTGCTGGACATTCTCTTTGCCAATTTGCTTCAGCTGTTTTATTTTGGCGTCGAGCGTGTGGTTTGACCGAGTAAACCTCGGGTTTGAAGCTATTTTAATCCCTCTGTTGAAAGGTGGATTATTCAGGTAACTTTCAATACCGTGTCTGAAGTCGAGCAGAGCTGACTTGCTGTATTCTTGTTTGTCCTTCGTTCTCGCTTCGGCGTAAAAACGACGGAGGTTCTCGTCTAGTTGCCCGTTTGTCATTTGCTCGAGCTTGGTCACAATGTTTTTCTGCTGGCACCGTTCTAAATTTACGAAACAGTTTTGTCAAGTACTATTCAAAACAAAACTACTGAGTATTGTGTTTACTTTTTTTATAGTACGACTAAAATACACTTATTTTTTACTTGACAAAACATTTAAGAATGTCATGTTTATATAATTTTGTTGCTTTGGCCTGGGTTACTGTCGAAATGGGCATTTTTGCACGTAAACAGTTAGATAAATTCGTTTTGTTGCTGCAGTATACAGTGTACAGAAAGCTTTTAAAAGTATCAAAAAATTTTACATACCTTTGAAAGTTTTAACTGCCCAGTTTGTCGCATTTTTGGTAGCCTTTGAGTGTCTATTTTCTAACAAAAGGTTCAGCTCAGAGTTGGAAACACCAGCGAACCTTCCTCCTCCGTAGTCGACCCGTTTTCTCTTATTAGCAGGCTGTGTTGTGGACATTTTGCATTTAGTAAATGGTATTTTTATTATCAAATTTTGTATTCAGAATTTTATTCACAATGTTTGGGAACACGTACAGGCGACGCGGGAAAATCAGCAAACCAAAACAGTGCATTGTTGAGTTATAATGCTTGACCATTAGCCAATCAAATTCCATGTTGTAGTCTCCTTATTTTATAATTGATTTTACAACGACATTCACTAAAAGGGGAATAATTGTTTTTGTATAATTACACATGTGACTATGTTAAAGAAACTAGTGAATGAGGAATTCAAAAATTCCTCGGAAAAATTTAGAAAAGTAGCCGAGATTTTGCATTTTTCAAAGTTCTAATCTATCAGCTCTGACAGATTAAGGATATAGCACGCAGCTCAATTCATGTAAGTGGATAAGCACTATCCAGGTTTAAGCTGTTATTAAATCAATATTTGTCAGTTGAATTTTTACTGAATAAAGTAAGAAATAACCAAATGAAAACTTACAAATGCTGGAGAGATTTAAGATTCATTAGCAATCCAATATCCAACTTTTTCATACGATTTCGTCTCATTGTCCTATACAAATATCACGTGCGCTGATCAGTCAGTCATATGCTACAGGGTAAAATTTTGTGTTGCACTGTTTTTAATTTTGTCGAAAACTTACAAGTTTTTCAATAACTTGGAACTGTTGAAAACTCTTTTTGGAATCTCAATTATCTCATTGAATGAGAAATCCCTGCGAAAACCAAATTGTAAAATAGTTATTTGAGGTTATTAAAGGTAAAAAACATTACAACTACCCGTGTACGAAAATGTATCTTAATAATTTTCTGCTCTTAAGAGGTAAATGTCATAATGTATTTTTAAGTTGTTGAAGATATTTATTGAAGTTCTCCGTTGATAGCTTTTGTTTCTATTAGCTACCTCAAGATTCTCTATTCCTAGCAACAGCTTTATATGTATAAACTACGATCAACCCAGGTACGCCTATCCAAACCTAAGCACTGATGCATCTTTATAAATAACTTAGAATGGTAAATGTTGATAAAGGTTGATCATTTGACAATTTGAACTCAATTTGAATACAAACCAACAACGTACAAGAACAAAATGTTTTTGGACAGGAACAGCGATCCATTTCGAATGTCATTGAGCTCGTTCTTGGAAAAATTTCTAAAAGTAAAAGACGTTCATTTGTTTTAATGTCTGCTTCCAGCAGAAAATTAAGAAATGTCTAAATCTAACGAATTTGCCAATTCGACCTCGAGACAAACTAGGAAGATGACGTTACCTATTAAATATGCTGAAATTCAATTATGTTTTAATTACTTACGAGTAACGTTTATATTTAAACAGTCCAAATTTTTGTCAAAATCGTTCCAACTTGGGTAAATAACAAAGCACAAATTGGTATTCCAAATACAAACAACAAACCAAGTTAAAAGGATATATTTATGAAGGATTAAATTGCTGTTTTTGAGTAATTTTAGAAGTTCTGTATATTTTTTTGTCATAAACAACCTCTTTATCCCTCGGTAGCCCTTAAATTTATGACAAAATGTGACGAAAAGAAATACCAAAAATAAATTGTATAGTACGTTATTTGAATTTCTTACATTCTTTCCAAAGATGTAAAATTTTTCAAACTGTCTCCGGGAAGCATTTTAAATTTCTTATTTGATATGTCCACCCTACAGTAAAGTAGAAGTTCAAATCGTAATCAATTTAATCTTGAAAATTTGGGTAAAAGAGTGAGAGGACGTATGGGATGAAATGGAGTAAACGTTTAGATTTTGTTTTTGGCATTCAAAGAAATAACTTTATCGTACTCTGCACTTATCCCTATTCATTACGTAAAAAGAACTAAAGAAAGTAAAGGCTTTGAAATGCTTATGAATAATATTTCATTGGCCTTGAGCATTTTTTCGAGCCCATCGCAGCTCAAGGGGTATGCTGACGACACCCTTTTTGCCTTTAAACAGTATTTTGAAATCAAGCTTCGTTGGACACTATAGTTTTAGCACTCAAACTGCGTTGTCTACTCGTATGTTATTGAGGAGTTGGACAGGAATTTTGTTGGTGATTTAATCCGGACAAAAAAAATAGTATTACTGTGCTTGGCTTCAGTGTATAAATTTGTTGGGATCTGCTGTGGCTACACGCTCGAGAATTTGGACTCTTTATTTCGAGGCTCTAATAATTCGGTAGTTCTATCATTGAACTTTGTTTGGAAAACTAGAGATGCGTTTAAAACGTTCATGCTCTTTCATGCTAGTTCCAAACTTTCGTGTTCAGAATCTGTATTTCCCAAGATGGAGAGGGGAACTATACTCCTTCCTTAAAACAAAATATCAGAATTTTTTTTTTTTCTGTCAGAGTCGCATTTCTTTGTCTCTTTTCTGCTCTTCCAGATGATTAGTAATCAAGTTTTGGTTTGATGTCATCCACTAGACTTCTTTGTATACATATAATAAAAGTCAGATAAACGCTCATGCGTTACGCAGAATTAGGTTTGCTTTGAATTTATGATTAGAGCTTTATGCATTTTATGGACGCAGTCATAGGTTGAATGAATATTTCCCATACACCATCTCGATAATTCACAGGAAAAAAATTATTCATTACTTACCAGGTAATATTTCCACTAGATGTTGCATTTACCCACGGCATGTCTGATAGTTTTCTTCCAGAACAGTTGACTGACCAACTGTTGCAGTTGCAAGTCTTGCAAAGCTTTTCTGTCATAAAATAGATCGACAAAACAACAGATAATTCGTGATTAAGCTTGGAAAGCAAAGAAACGTCTAGGAATTGATGTGTAATAATGGTAAACTTGCACCAGTTATCAACACAGATTACGAATATGTCATTGGTTTAATTCTTGCTTTTCAAGAACTTAAAAGATATTTTATTTTTGATTTTTAAAGCGCAAAAGTTAATAGAAGATTGGTGGTTAAGAAAGTTTTTGCTCATCAACGTTCTCAGTTGAGTAATGGATGTACGGGAGACGCTGTAAGTGCTTTATATAGAAGCATAAGAATTGCCAGCGCTTTGGGGCTCTTTTGAGTACTCCTGTGATTTGCATGATCATGAGTTGCATCTGGAATTAAGTTGGGTGCAAAAAATGAACCATTTCTTTTTATAACATAGCACACGAGAGAAAATAGGAAAAATAAGTTTCAATTTCCTTTTCAACATGATGCTCATAACCTATAACTCGTGTTATAATTTAGAACAGTAATATCGTTACAATAATCAATGATTTTAAAAACAAATTATATACACTGGCCGTCAAAAAGAACTGCACACTTGTGGTGCAGATAGTAACGTGGTTTGCGGCCGTTGGCACCAGCCTAACTCAGCGTTCTTCGGGTAGTGGAAGTAGAGACACTCTCACCATGTTCAATCTGCATCTCTGCTTTATTCCACGGTGCAGCCTTACAGCGATTTGACTTGCTCTTCCTCACCATGATTCTGTCCTCTCTTCCGTTTTTTGCCCCGGGATCTTCAAATCTTTAACACTTCCAGTAAGTCTCGGCTTCTTCAAAATATTACTGACACTTCTCTGGCTACAACCCACTAGACCGGCAATCTCCCGTTGTGAGTAACTTTCCGTCCATTTTCGGGGCTGATCCTTGGTTTTAGACTCATTATTTTAAATGTTGCTTGAAATTCTTGTTTTACCAACAATTAAAAGTAGACTCCTGCAGAACCAGAAATACGTCTAAACTTTCCCATAAAAAATTCCATAAAATGACTGGAGCTGTATCAAAAATTATGTGAGGTATGCTAAAATGATCTGAAATTGACTGTTTTGGCATAGGAGTGGGCAAAAGCCATTGCTGCAACCCTTTTCCTTCAACTCTGCCAAACCCAACCCTAACATCATCCCTCATATTCTTCCATATCGTAATCGATATCTTCCTCTATGCTAGGCTCTCTGATTCAGTCTTTCCAACACGTCATCCCTTCATATACCCACCGATGTTATTCTTTACTCCTTCCCACTCTTATTCCAACTCATCCAATTCCATTCCTTTTCCATTCTTTTTTACCCCATTTTGCATCCTACCATACCCTTCATCCTCTATCCCCATCTCTATCTTGCATTCAATCTCTAAGCCATGTAGTCGAGCTCATCATCTCTTCCCTTTAACTTTAAATGATTCACAAAAATTCTCAGGCCATCATGTAAGCTTCTAATAGCTATTTTTTGGTATCGACCTCCGAAGTTAAGCCAGGTAAGGAATAAGGTATTTGAAAATTTAGCAAGTGTTCAGAATGGAGAAAACAGGGAAGGTAAAAGTATTTGCCGATTTCAAGTGCTACTTCCTTTCCATATGTCCTAAAGTAAACGCAATTACACGGGTTGAATTTGTTTATGAAACTGAATCAGGTTATTCGTGAGCAACCAGGAATTGCACAAACAATCAAAACTTTGTTAGATCTCCTATCACACATAGAGAAACTAAGATTGATAAATCAGTATTATTCATGCGAATGTTTGAGATCATTTTCTATATTAGATTTAAATAATTTGCAGCCGAGAAAAGGGTATGCATAAATCTACTTACTATGCTCGACCAGTCTTTTCACCAGAGTGAGAAGACATGACCTACAAAATCCATTTACTATGGAAATGTTTTTATGACAATATAATTATGAGATAGACCAATGTTTTTGAATGACAGGCTTACGGGCAAAAAAATAAATAGACAAAATATAGTTTAATACGGTGGCTTCATTTCTCTTTTCTGTAAGCACAACAGCTTTGTTTCAATTTAGTGCGTGATATTCTAGCAGCTATTATACCATCGAGTGAGTTGATTGATTCGCGCTAACACACTGGTCCCTGTGACAGCCAAACTCACACAATGAAGCAAACAGAAATATACCGACAAAGGATGCCAACCACAAATCTTTTATCATCAGCCGAAAAATTACGTTACCCTAATGGAAAACAGACGTTACTTATTCTAAGATTGTATTTTGGTATTTCAAAACCGAATCAAGCTCACGCTAAAAGATAACTTTTGAGAAGAGAATATACTAAATACAACAACAGAGGCAAACATGATGACATAAATGACAAGAACGTTTCCAAGTGGAAAATACACACTAAATTAGTGTTTAACTCATAGAATGCCCTATCAATGAAATTGTCTTACCTTGGAAAAAGCGAGAAAAAAATTCCATAACAAAACGGGACCAGCAAATCACCCAACTTCATCAGAAGGACATGCAACGAAACGGTTCTAGGCAGTGGCGATGCGTTTTACATCGGTTGTAATATTCCACTAGCTTTCCGTAACCTTTCGTATGACGTCAGAAAACGTCACAGATTTAGCGCTTCGCCGATTTAGCAAAGCCTTTCTAAACTCACTAATTTAATATTGATAACTCTGTTTCCTATGGTTTCACATGGGTTGAGATGGAACCCAAAAACCCGTGGTTGCTGTCGCCTTAGTCGACAAATTCGTGCGATGATAAGTCTGTTAATGACGTCATCTTGGTATGATTAAATTCATTTTGACATGAGTTTTTGTTCGTTTTTCCCAAGTCGCCAAGTTCCATATCAAATAACAAAATTGAGATATTTTCTGGATATCGATATATTTTTGAGTAATATAACTAGAGTGCCTTAATTATCCTGACGGGGTAATGAGGTCATTCCTTTGTTCCTGTTTCACTTTTTCCACAGTCCTAGTAAAATAAAATCTAAGGCGCATTTTCTTTCATGTTTAAACTAAAGTTTCACTGCTGAAGGGGAAAGAAAGAAAAACAGAGACCTATTAAGAACAAATTTCATGCAACTTAATAAGGTCGCCACATTAAGTGTTCCCACAATGTCATTCTTACTGTGAAGCCCATGTACTTCTTTTCTTTGGTTTAATTGATAACTATAATTGTGCTGGCGAACATAGGTGAAGTTAAACTGTTAATCCTTCGTAACTTGTATTTTGCTATTGCTTCAAGATGGATTTGAGCCGATAATTCGTCGTAACTACTATTTGCTGCTGTTTCAAGATGACTTTGAACTGGGAATTCGTCGCAACTACAACATTTTTCTGGTGCGGTACTAAAGTAAATTTGAACTGATAATCCTTCGTAACTACTTTTTTTCTACCTGTTTCTAGATGAATTTGAGCTAGTAATTCTTCTTCAATACAACTTTGCTGCATTACCAAGAAGAATTTTGCTGATAATTCTTCGCAGCTTCTGTTTTGGTTCGGTAAGAAGGTTCTACTGCTGTTGCTAACTTCTGCTGGCACGCTGTGGCAAAGTGATTTTTGTGGTGATGTCTTGTTTTGGTAAAGCCTGGTCATTGAGGCTTTACATCCTTCATACTTGTTACACTTAATCTTGGTGGCTTTCTTCCAAATTACATTCTCTAACTTCAGTTGAAAAATTTTGTGCGATACCGGCAACACATATTACCTGTCAAATATATATGTCCCCTCTCCCGAAAAAATATTCACAGGGACAGATCTAACCTACAATCTGATGGGAATTGCATGACTCATCGCTATTGTCTTCGTATGGCTTGTCTTTGAGATGAGAAATCTGTCCCGGTGTCTGCATTTTGAGATGATGTGTGATCTTTTGTTGAGAAGGTTTTTTAGGCGTGCTTTCATGATGCAAAGTTTTTTCTCTAGACAAAGGTTAAATCTTTTTACTCCGCTTGTGTAGGCCTCGGCCCTATCGGCATAAAATGGACGATCGTGAGAAGGGCCGCGTCCTACAAACCCGGAGCAAAAACATGAAACCTTTGTCTAGAGGAAAAACTTTGCATCATGAAAGCACGCCTAAAAATCCTTCTCAACAAAAGTTCATAGATCATCTCAAAATGCAGACACCGGAACAGATTTCTCATCTCAAAGACAAGCCATACAAAGACAATAGCGATGAGTCATCCAACCCCCGCAAACCATGACGTCAATGAACAGAGACAAAGGAAACAATGAATCGACGTTTCAGTTGCCTGAAGACCCCATCCGCGTGAAACTCGTAGTAGCAACCATAAACTTTTAAGCAAAACCACCCAACATTTAAGCTCTGCCCCACATGGCATCGAGCACCCTTGGATTTACCATAAACATTATCACCTCATTTATATATATATATATATATATATATATATATATATATATATACTTCAAAAGAATGTGTTCCAAACACAGGTGTAATTATATTGTATAAAAAAGATTACACCAACAGGACTTAGTCCGACGAGTAATTGAATTTTACTTTGCTACGCGTTTCACCACTTTTTTGTGGTTCCTCAGCCTAACTTCAATTACATATGTTTTGTGACGTCATTAATACTGTTTACATATAACTTGACCAGTGACGGTAATTATTACGTTATAGATTAGCATTTAGGGTAGGTTTGAACTTCTCAATGAAGTATTGTTCCTTTGCTCTCCGTTTGTAGTCATCATCAACTGACATTTTGTTGAAAGAGAAGACTGTAAATTTCATTTCTTTGCCCTTGGCACATCGTGCGATGTGTGCACTCACTGGTAGTATTTGCTATCCGCTTTCTCTGATCTGTTACCGATGCAGTGTCATTCTTTCCTGTAATCGTAGTTTTGTTTCTTTGATGTAATTCTCTCTGCATCCTGTGCATTTCAAAACATACAATATGAATCTTGTATTGCAATTCATACTTTAATTTTAATATGCAGTGCATATTAATTGTTTGCATGTTATGCATCCTTTATCCCCGCATCTTGATACGATTCCCTCTATTTTGTTAGCAAATTTGGACCTTGTAGGTATTTGCTTTAAGTTTGCTGGTTGTCTTGTACTGTAGACGATAGTCGTTCCTTGTAAGGCAAGTTTTAAACGTGGGCTGTTTTGCAACATGATCAAGCCATTGTCAATAAGTGCTTTTTATTGTTGGGTTGTTTGGATTGAATGTGGTAAGCAGTGTGACACGGTTATCGGTTTTTTGTTTCGGTTGAATGGTTCCCAGTTCGAGTTGGTTTAAGGTTTTTGCTCTACTAAAGCCGGTCTGTACTAACTCTTTTGGCTAGCTTGTTTTGAGTAACATTAGTTGTAGTTCCTTCGATCTAGTGTCTCTTACTTTCTCGTCATCTATTATATTACATATTCGGCGTGCCAAATTGAACGGGATATTTGTTGTGGTGTGTTGTGGGTGGTTTGATGTGAAGTCTAGGTATCGATGTGTGTCCGTCGTTTTATAATAAATGTCTGTAGAGAGTCAGTCATTCTTCTTTGTTACAAGTATAACTAAAAATGGAATCTGGCTCGTACTTTCTTCCAGTGTGAATTCGATATTCGTGTCGAGGGAGTTTAGTAATTTGTGAATTTCGTAAAGCTTGACCTCGGTGAACGTCCAGTGAATAAAACAGTCGTCACGGCAACTGAGTCAGCTATCTTCAATATATGTTCCTATTTCTTGGCCAAACATAATATATACACAAACACACACACACAGATATATATATATATATATATATATAATAGCAAGACAAGGTAAACTTGGGTTACTTCATAAAAATTTACTACAAATTTGTTTCGTATGGCAAGCTGGGCTTGCCACACTCGTCAGGTAGTGATCGCATGTGATGTAGTTGCCTAGGAGACTTGATAGTGCCTATTGAGATTACGTCATACAATAAAGAGGTGAATTAATAAATATTACAGAGCAAGTGCTTTTTCCTATGCCTACAAGTTGTGATTAGTTCGTTTCTGGAATTTAATGAGCTTAGCTCAGGATGGCAGATGATAAGAAATTTTTCATGCAAACATAAATTACATTTTTTTGTGCTGCTGGAATATGCTTTACACCGTCTGATAATTTGCCACTTCAACGAAAATTTGATGTTATTGTCCCTTAACTTCCAAATGTATTTGCTCAGGGCCGTGCTATTTCTCTGAGTCGGGTTTCTAAAGGAGCTCGTGTGATTGTTATATCGGGACTTGAAGGTGCCTTCAGTGATACCGATGTAGGTCTCAACTTTGTTGTTGTCTTCTCTCTTTACCGTTGCTTGGTATACAACTCCGTCTGTTAAGCACTTTCCGGTTAGCGGGCAGGATTCTTTATGGCGGCAGTTACAACTTGGAGAGTCGGGTGGATTGGGTTGAGTCTGGGCTTCTTTGCTGAGTATGTGTTTGTTGTGGGATGCGATGATGTTTGTGACGTTTGGCATGCAGCTGTAGCTTAATTTCAAAGTGTTCCGATTAAATATTTTGTGAAGCGGGTGGTTTGATGGGAAGGACTCGTCGACGATCTTTAAGAATTTGTGACCTATGTTTGTGTGGACAGTGGCGTTGAATGGTGGGTTGTACCATATGATGTTTCTGCTTCTGTTTCTCGGATGTTTTGGTTTTGGTGGTTCGGGTTTGAAGTTGAGTTTGTAGTCATAGCCGCTTCTTTTTAGGGCTTCCTGGTATGGTGGGGTTGCGGAGTCAAATGAATGCTTGTCGGACGAGATATGGGATAGACGTTTATTAATGTTTTCTGGTATGCTGCGTAGTACTGAAGGTGGGTGATTGCTGTGGCGGTTGACGTATTGCAAGACGTTTCCTGGCTTTGTGAAGGGCTTGTAACTCGAGGATGATAGATCTAATGTGACGTCTAGATAATCAACGCATTTCTTGTTAGCTTCGATGGTTAGTTTTAGGTTGTGTTCTCTAAAAGTTCTACAAATACGTTTCTTTATGATTTCTATTTCTCTTGGTGTTTTGTTCAATGCGGCTAGCCCGTCATCTCTGTAGAGGCCGATGTTGTTTCCCGCAGCTGGTGCTAATTGTGACAAGAGATACGATCCCACGAGTTCGCATGTTTCGGCCCCATCAAAACTGCCCATGGTTACGTCAAAAAGCGAGTTGGATGATCTTTTGCACCACGTTGTGTTTTCGTTGAATAGCAGAGATTTCTTTGTTTGAATGATGATGGCTTTCTCTTCGTCAGTAATTGTGTCGTATTGTGAGGCAAAAGTTAGAGCTTGGGTAAGGAGATCTTCTGATATTGACGGGTAGAAGTCGACAATGTCGAAGGTGATAAATGAATGTGATTGTTTGTTCGGTATGTTAAAAAAAATAGGTAGGTCACAAATTAGGTAGGTCACAAACATAGGTCACAAAAAAAATAGGTAGGTCACAAACATAGGTCACAAATTCTTAAAGATCGTCGACGAGTCCTTCCCATCAAACCACCCGCTTCACAAAATATTTAATCGGAACACTTTGAAATTAAGCTACAGCTGCATGCCAAACGTCACAAACATCATCGCATCCCACAACAAACACATACTCAGCAAAGAAGCCCAGACTCAACCCAATCCACCCGACTCTCCAAGTTGTAACTGCCGCCATAAAGAATCCTGCCCGCTAACCGGAAAGTGCTTAACAGACGGAGTTGTATACCAAGCAACGGTAAAGAGAGAAGACAACAACAAAGTTGAGACCTACATCGGTATCACTGAAGGCACCTTCAAGTCCCGATATAACAATCACACGAGCTCCTTTAGAAACCCGACTCAGAGAAATAGCACGGCCCTGAGCAAATACATTTGGAAGTTAAGGGACAATAACATCAAATTTTCGTTGAAGTGGCAAATTATCAGACGGTGTAAAGCATATTCCAGCAGCACAAAAAAATGTAATTTATGTTTGCATGAAAAATTTCTTATCATCTGCCATCCTGAGCTAAGCTCATTAAATTCCAGAAACGAACTAATCACAACTTGTAGGCATAGGAAAAAGCACTTGCTCTGTAATATTTATTAATTCACCTCTTTATTGTATGACGTAATCTCAATAGGCACTATCAAGTCTCCTAGGCAACTACATCACATGCGATCACTACCTGACGAGTGTGGCAAGCCCAGCTTGCTATACGAAACAAATTTGTAGTAAATTTTTATGAAGTAACCCAAGTTTACCTTGTCTTGCTATTGTATTCGCTCTACTTTGGTATTGAGCACTCTCTTCGTACGATCTTTAATAAAATCTCACTTATCTATCTATATATATATATATATATATAGATAGATAGATAGATAGATAGATAGATAGATAGATAGATAGATAGATAGATAGATAGATAGATAGACAGATAGATAAGTGATGAGATTTTATTAAAAATCGTACGAAGGGAGTGCTCAATACCAGAGTTGAGCGAATTACAATAGCAAGACAAGGTAAACTTGGGTTACTTCATAAAGATTTATTACAAATTTGTTTCGTATGGCAAGCTGAGCCTGCCATACGAAACAAATTTGTAATAAATCTTTATGAAGTAACCCAAGTTTACCTTGTCTTGCTATTATATATATATATATATATATATATATATATATATGTATGTAGATAGATAAGTGAGATTTTATTAAAGATCGTACGAAGAGAGTGCTCAATACCAAAGTAGAGCGAATACAATAGCAAGACAAGGTAAACTTGGGTTACTTCATAAAAATTTACTACAAATTTGTTTCGTATGGCAAGCTGGGCTTGCCACACTCGTCAGGTAGTGATCGCATGTGATGTAGTTGCCTAGGAGACTTGATAGGCACTATCAAGTCTCCTAGGCAACTACATCACATGCGATCACTACCTGACGAGTGTGGCAAGCCCAACTTGCCATACGAAACAAATTTGTAGTAAATTTTTATGAAGTAACCCAAGTTTACCTTGTCTTGCTATTATATATGTATGTATGTATGTTGTACATATTTATGAATATATGTATATATTTATAATCTCTACCCGCTCTGGTCACCTAATTCCTGGATAAGTACCTTCTCGTGGTGCACCTGTTTTAACCCTATTCTCCACGGGCTATTTCAGACTCCTATTCCCCACGGGGGTCATAATGATCCTCCCCACAAACTTTTGATTGGAAAGTGGTAGAATCTTGAAACTTTGTATGGATAGAGTACAACATAAGAACTTTACATTTTTGTATTACTTACGTATGTGTGACGTCACAAAATATGTTGACGTCAGCATTTTTAGGAGTACCATTGAAAATATGTAAAAACTATGTGTATATGGCACTTTTCGCTTCAGATATTGCTTTGAGGGGCTCCAAACAATGAAATATGTCATTTGAAACCTGTTGGCTGCCTATTTCTTTTGCCTTTTACTTGTACATGTATCTAATTAAAAACCTTGCTTAAAATTTCAATTTTCTGGACTTATACTCAAGCGAAATAGGGGTTAGGTTTTTATAAAAACATGCACTTTTCTGAAATCAATCTTTTTTCAACTACATACATACATGTTGAAACGAATAGCAACAAACAGTAAATAAAATGTAACAGGAACAAACAAATAGTTTTATCAGCCTCAAAAAAATTACTGAATAAAGTAAATTGCTTCTTCCTCTTTGGTCCCATTTTATTTATTTTATGTTATTTATTACACTAAAGAGAAAAGAAAAATGTTAGCTCAACATACACATGCAAACACATTTCAACAGATCGCGACGCTTCTTTTACACAACTTGAATGTTTTGAGTGTATTTACCACTTGTAAAAAACATTTACCTCCATGTTATTACAACATTCTATTACCATGTGAGTTGAAGCCATAACATTCGAAAAGACGGCTTTCGAATGCAAAAGAAGCCATTGCATTGCAATTACAATAAAAATGACTTTAAAAAAGACACATAATAAGTGAAGCAATTTAGCAAGAAGAAAGCGTGATAACATAATACCAGTAAGTGACGTCATTATGACGTCACTACCACGCGACTATGAGCCAGGACATCACTTTAGTGTCAAGTATACAATTTCTTTCTCATAACTATATACATGTTGTTAGTTCAAAGGCATTCTGAGAACATGAACTTATATATGGTAACTATTTGCCAGATTTCAGAAATTGAGATTTCAAATGGGGTCATGGTCACACGAACATCATAAAAACTGAAAAGCGCATGTACCAAAGCGAAAATTCTCCAGAAATGTGTTAAATAGATTAAAACTAAAAGTCAAGGAGACCCAGCATGATAGCGTTGACTGTTTTCCAGAAATTTTAAAAAAACATAGAGGGGGGTCATATTGACCTCCCTTGGGGAATAAGGTAAAACAGAAAGTTATCTCAGAGACCAAGTTAGGGACAGTTTATTCCCTGGGCAGTGCCCAAAGATGTGGGTCATTGGAAAGTGTTTGGGCAATCTGAAAAGACCAACGATGTCGTCTGGTGAGAAGGAAACTCAGAAAAACATGCGGTTGAAGTGATTGCTAGTTATCTTGTTGCGGCTTGTCACTAGATACTAATCACCGAGACTGAGAGAGTGGCACTCGTGTTTGTCACTATAATTCATCGATGTACGGATGTCTCTACATCCCACATACTGTCTACAGGATACTTTGCCATCTTATCCTGGGCTTTCAACGATATTTCTTTTCCATCTACATCTTGTTTCTGTTTGTTGTTTAAAAGCTCCATGGCGATGGAGGAGTGGCGACGTATGTAGGCTTGACCAGTTGGAAGTATATAGTCACAAATCTGCACATGGGCGGTAGGAAACTTATCTTAACGCCGTTATCACGTCTTCACGGATATGAACGAATTTTGGTGGAGTCTCCTGTATCTGAGTAGCCCTATTCAGGGAGATCACTTCTCACCCTGTTTATTGGGAAGGTGCTAGAAAAGGTGCGCTAAAAACTGCCTGTCCAAACCAAGCTGGTTAGCTTCTTGCGACTAACGGTGGTTCATCTAACGCAGGAACAAAACAAGCAACAAGAAATTTCTACAGCAAAGAATTCGACTTAACATTGGCTGTTGGAATGTGAGAACCCTTCTGGATTGTGACAACTATAACCCTCCAGAACGTAGAACGGCTCTTGTTACAAAAGAATTACAGGGTCTGCATATCGACATAGTTGCCCTGTCAGAAACACGCCTGTCCGGTAAGGATTATCTTAAGGAATCATCGTCAGGATACACTGTATTCTGGATTGGCAAACCGAAAGGGGAGAGGCGTGATGGTGGCGTTGTCTTAGCCATCAGAACATCCTTAGCGGATAAGATGGAGCAGCCATGTAGCATCAATGATCGCTTCATGAAGCTTCGTGTCCCCTTGGCAAGTGCTCGTTATCTGTCGCTTCTTTCTATCTATGCTCCAACCCTTACATCAAGTGAAGAAAACATCCTGTCTTTTTATGCACCACTTGGAGATACTGTAAGATCAATCCCAATAGAAGACAAGCTGATAATCCTAGTGTGCAAGCAGCATGACATCTGGGAAGCTCTTGGCCCTTATGGCACTGGCAAAATGAATAGTAATGGTCTACAGCTTCTTGAACTTTGCTCTGACGATGATCTTGCAATCAGCAATACCTTCTTTCATCAAAAGCAGAAGCATAAAGTAACATGGATCCATCCCAGGTCAAAACATGGCCATCGAATTAAATTTATTATCATTAGGAAACGGGATATGGGGGGATATCTGCAATGTTCGTGTTCTACTCAGTGATGAGTGTGACACAGATCATAAACTACTCCGAGGTAAATTTAAGCTACGGATTCGATAAAAGGTCCGGAAGAGTCGAGTAAAAGTCCCCAAGCGCATAAACGTGTTTACGCTAGCACAGCAGGACATTCAGAAAGCTTTTTCTGACACAATGAACAACATCTCCTTCGAAGGAACATGGGAAGATTTTAAGACACAGGTCTATAAAGTTGGAGCAGACTTGCTTGGCTTTGTTAAAAAACAACATAAAGATTGGTTCGGCTACAATGACGCCAACATTGAGGAACTCTTAAAAATCAAACGACAACTATATCAGTCTGCTGAGTAGCTCTGCAGAACATCATTCTGCTGTAAACAAGGCTTATAAAGAGCATAAAGCTGTTCTTCAGCGTGAGTTAAGGAAAATGAAAAATGATTGGTGAAGTAACATCTCAAATAAAGCTCAAATCGCATTTGATAGGCATGACTCAAAAACGTTTGTATACTCTTCTACGTTAAATCTTTTGTCCTAAATCGTCTCCAATTGTAACTCTGAAATCCCTTGATGGCAAGACAACGATTAAGGATCCTGCTGGCATACTAAAGCGATGAACCGAACATTATATTAACCTGTTCTTTAATCCTTTTGTAGTTGATGACTCTGTAATAGAGAGCTTGCCGCAGAGAGAATTACTCCATCATATGTCACTCAAACCAACACTTGAGAAAGTAGAACAATCCATCAAGCAAATCAACATTGGTAGAGATCCTGAACTTGATGGTATCCCAGCTGAGCAACTGTATTATTGGGGAGGCAATGTTGCTTTGGCAGTCCTAGAATTTATCAATCAGTTCTGGGAAGGCCCTCCTATACCCCAAGATTGGATTGATGGAATCCTGGTTTCCATATTTAAACGGAAGGGCTCAAAATCCGCGTGTGATAGCTATCGAGGAAATACCCTCCTTGAGGTAGTTGGAAAAGTCCTTGCAAGGCTCTTGTTGAACAGGCTTATAATGAATACCTGTCCTCCAGTTATTCCAGAATCACAGAGTGGATTCAGAGCAGGCAGAAGTACTATGGACATGATTTTCTCAGTGAAACAGCTACAAGAGAAATGCATTAAACAGCGAGTACCACTATATCAGGTCTTTGTAGACTTGACTAAGGTATTTGATACCGTAAATCGTGATGCCCTGTGGAAAATTCTGAGAAATATTGGCTGTCCTTCTACCTTTGCCAACTTAGTGAAGCAATTGCATCGCAACATGAAGGCTTGCTTTGCTTTTAACGGCACACTCTCACAGGAAATCGCGGTGGATAATGGAGTGAAGCAAGGTGATATCCTCGCCCCAACACTATTTCCGATGTATTTTGCTATGCTACTATCATATGCCTTTAAAGACTGTGGAGCAGGAGTGGTTTTAAAATTCAGAACAAGTGGCAAGGTATTCAATTTAAGAAGATTGAACACCAAGTCCAAGAGCTTTGAATGTCTGATCCAGGAATTACTCTATGCAGACGATTCTGACTTTGTCCCACACTCAGAGGAAGACTTGAAGTTGATAATGGATCACTTCGCAGATGCCTGTGACGTGTTTGGCCTGGAAATCAGCCTCAAGAAGACAAAGGTGACATTTATTCCACCACCGGGGGAGCCCTATATTGAGCCGACAATATTAGTTAAAGGTACTAGATTGGACGTTGTTGACACATTCCCGTACCTTGGAAGTACCATATCAAGGGATGGTGCTCTGGATGCTGAGATGTTCTCGCATGTCCAGAAGGCATTTGTAGCATTTAGCAAATTGGAAAGTAGAGTATGGTCAGGCCGTGGCATTTCCATCAGAACAAAAACCAGTGTATATAAAACCTGTGTCCTGACATCCTTACTCTGCTCATCTGAGACTTGGACATTATATCGGAGGCACACCAAATGGCTGGAACGATTTCATTAGAAATGTCTGCGGCGCATTCTTAACATCAGTTGGCAGTCATTAACTCCTGACATTGTCCTCCTCCAAAGATCTCAATGCATGAGTATTGAAGCCATGATTATCCACAATCAAATACGCTGGGCTGGGCACATTGTGAGGATAGAGGATAACCGGCTTCCTAAACAACTCTTCTATGGGGAACTGAAGACAGGGAAGCGTCCACAACATAAGCCTAGGAAAAGGTTTAAAGATAACCTTAAGGACAAGTTGAAATCACTGTGTATAAATATGCAAGACTGGGAGAAACTGGCACTGGATTGTGCACAATGGAGGAACTCCATTAGGAAAGGGTGCAGCACTTTTGAGCATAAGCGCATTAAGTACGCTCAGATGAAACGTGGTCTTCGGAAAGGATGTCACCCAGACCTGCCGGCCGACAAGCAATCTTGGAAGTGTGGTATGTTTGATCGGGCGCTCTTGTCTAAAGCAGGCTATGTGAACCATCTGCAAGTGCATGACAATAACTGGAAAACAGCTAGTGGTGACAATCTACCTCCCCATCTTGGTAAATACCACTTGTGTATTTTGCAACAAAATCTGCAAAACATGAGCTGGACTGAAAAGGCACATGCTGGTACACAAAAATGCTGATAAGCATCCTGATCCAGTTAATCCTGTCAAGCGGAGTTCACCTGCCACATAAGCCTAAAGCCAATGAAGTCCATGTATTCACAGATTTTATATATATATACACACATAGGTGTGTATTGTATAATATTATATGTATATTTAATTTATTGGTCCCCTTTTTACGATTTCCATAACCTAAAAAGTTCAAATTTTCATTTATAGAGTTATTTTTTTATCTTTTTATAACGAAAGGTGCTCATTGCACGCTTTTCTCTATATCTCTTCAGTATGCTTTAGAGGGATATGGCTCTGAACAAAGGATACAAGATATGCTGCAATTTTCCTGCTGTAATTGTTAAAAACGGCTTTTCGCCAATACATTTTTTTAATCTTCAGTTATAGTAAAGGCAATTTTTTGATTTTAATTTAAATTTTTTGCTTTTCGACGATGCTTATAACTGGCAACGTCGTCAGCATTCTCAAGTGATTTTATTCAAAGTGGCCATTCCGTGAGTGGGGATTTTACATATTCGTATTCTTTGCATTTTCCCGATTAAAAATGTAATATATGTTGCTTTTGGAAAATTTCATCTCCATGGAGATTTTTGACTTCAAAATTTGGAATTTGATGGTTTGGCCGGGAGAAAAAACACTGGTAACTTCTTGTCGGAAAGGACGTCACAATGGAAACGACTGAGAACAGCAGTAAGTGATTTACATAGCGCAAGGTTAGGTTTCTGTTTGTTAAAAGTCAAATTTTGTTTCGAAGAATTGCTCAGAATTGATCGGAAATGTTCAGAGACACTTTTAAGCATGTCTTCTACCTAAAGTACGGATTATAGCCGAAAAGACTCAGGGACAGACGTCATTGAGGTCGAAGGAGTATGCACGACAAATTAAGTATCCAACAAGAATACTAACCATAGCGTCTAACTTTACGAAGGAGAACCGTTGATGGACGAAGAGTTGATGTCCCATGATACCAAAGAAAGAATTGTGGAAGATGAGCACTTAGAAGCACTTCGGCGACGGTTGGAAAAATCAGATACAGTGGATAACTGGTATGTAAGATTGTCATTACGTTTCTCTTCAGTCTTGAATGTAGCAATAGTTTACCAGAATCCCTAGTAAGCAAACAGCCAGGAGGGAATTGTAATACTTGAATAAATATACGTGCCCAGCACAATACACGGTTGTGCATTGTCAAACGAACTCAGCTGGTTTGACAGTGACTTTAAAATAGAGTCGAAATATCACCGCACCTTTGTCTCTATCTTGTCTTGTTTATAACTTGAATGAATATATATCATCGGCTAGTAAGAAGGAACCAGGCGGGATTTGTAATCTTTGAATAAATATAAGTACACAGCACATTACATGGAATATGGTGGTAACAAAATCAAATACAGTGGAACCTGTATATAACGGCCATGTATTAAGCGGCCACCCTCTGTTAAGCGGCCAGTTTTCGAAGTCCCGAATTTTGGCCCATACACATGCTGTAATTGTTACCTCTATTAAGCGGCCACCTCTATTAAGCGGCCGCGGTCACCCTTAAGCAGTCCCATGTTTGTCTTTCTTTGCTCTTTTTACCTGTATTAAGCGGTCACCCTTAAACGGAAACCCAAAGCCACATGTCTTTTCGTGTAGTATTTTCTTGTGTCTGATTGTGATTAAGAAGCGATTCTTGATTGTAATTAAAAAGCAATAGTTAACCGTTCATTATGGTCAATTCTTTCCAGATGACAGCAATGAGCTGCAGTACAAAATCACGAGATGCAAAAATTTTGTTTCGAATCTGCTTCCCTCTAGCTCTACTTGAAATTACTTTTTCAGATAGCTTGTTCTTGAGCAGTGTGATTGTGAAGAAATGGCTTCCAAACGTGTACTTGTACGAGATTTCCAGGTCATAACCTCCTCCACTTTCAATGCGCTTGCCACAGTGACTTTTCCGTTGCTTGTTGGTTTGAGTTTTATTTCCAACAACGCTACTTTTGGAAAATTTCCGTTTTATCTCCACGTTGATCGTAAGAACTATGAAATGACGGAATGAGATGTATGTCGTTGTGAACTGTAAGTCAGAAATACTGCATGGTAGAGCAAAAGACAATTGATTGTACCTTTTCATAACTTTACGTTTACTGCACCGCTACATTTACAAGTTAGCAACTTTGTTGAAAGTAAAGATCGCCTGAAAGAGCATTAATTTTCTTATTGTTTGCTTGAATACAGTGTCATATGACACGCTATTGAAATTGACATTTGACCACGCCCAGTGAGTATTTTTAGTGATCCTGTATTAAGCGGCCACCTGCAATAAGCGGCCAGTTTCTGAAGTCCCGAGGGTGGCCGTTATATACAGGTTCTACCGTAAACTTATATTTAGTGACACGTTTTTGCCAGTACGAGCAGAGATTCCCATCCAAATCGTTTGACCCAGATATAATTCTTAGAGCATTGACTCGTAAAAGAATAGACAACACGAGATTTCAGTAAAAATAAGACATAATCCGAAAAATGTCATCTTGTTACTTGATATTCAAGTTGTAAACAAGACAGGACAGAAGACAAAGGTGCGGTGATATTTCAACTCTATTTTAAATTCACAGACAAACCGAGTTGGTTTTACATGACAATACACAAGTGCTGGGCATTTGTATTTATTATAAGATTACGATTCCCACCTGGTTCTTCGCTTACTAGGGATTTTGCTAAACTATTGAAACAAATGTAATGGCAATCTCACATACCAGTTATCCACTGTTTCTGAGTTTTCTAACTGGCAGACGTCGAAGTACTACAAAGCACTTTCTTTCCACAACTCTTTCTTTTTTATCACGGGACATCCATTCAAGATTCTCCTTTGTAAGTTGGAAGCTATCGTAAGCATTGTTGTTGGATTCGTAATTTGTCGTGTATACTCTTTCGAGCTCAATGACGTCTGTCGCTGAGTCTTTTTGGCTATAAACCGTACTCAAGGAAGAAGACATGCTTGAAAGTGTTCCTGAACGTTTGCCATCAATTCTGAGCAATTCTTCAAAATAAAAATCGACTTTTTCTAACAGAAACCTAACCTTGCGCTATGTAAATCACTTACTGCTGTTCTCCTGAGTGCAGTTGACTACAGAATTATTACTCAACAAAATTAATTTATTAAAGGGGAACTCCATTCCAAAAACAAGTTACGCTTGAATGAAAGATCCTACCATAATTAGGTTTTTCATGAAGTATCACGGTCTAAATATTCATACCGAAGGAGATACTGCTTCTCAAAGTTCGCAATTTTCTCAAATTTGGACGCCATGTTGCTCTTTTCCGTGCAGACGCGGATTTGTCAGCGGCCTTATTTTGTGACGTCAGTGCATGCTTCGAAGCTGTTGTTGTTTTAGTGTTTGCATAGTGTTCATCATGGATAGTAACGCTTTAAATTCGTCGAGCGTTGATTTATCGGACTCAAGCGCTTCTAGTTCCTCAGGTGAGAGTTTAGACGAACTCCATAGAGATATTCTACAAGCAGGCGTAGTCCTGGGCTATCAGTTTGAACCTAGACGAGAGAGTCAAACAGTGCAAGTGGTGAGTCTGCTGATATCGAATGAGAAGGAAAAAAAAAGGCGGTCGATGGAGAAGAGTCGCTAGCTCGTTTGGGTAACTTAAACTGGTAATTAGTTGCGATTTATTGTTCATATTGACGAATCGGTTTCTCTTGTTCTTAAATTGTGTCATTCCCAGCAAAATCACTTCTTGTTGTTAGGTGTCGATGCCAACATTGTCAGATAATGGATAGGGAGGAAGACTGTCTCTATTGTTCTGAAATCCCGCAGGTCGCTAATAAAAACCAGGAGGTTGTACAGTACATAAAACCAACCATGCCGTACAGTTGTATAACAAATAACCCAGGTTTTGATACAGTCTGTTTTTAGATCGATGGCTTTTGCAGGCTGCTTCGTACCAGTTTAAACAACAGTATGGAAACAATGCATATGAAGGTCCTGAGCACAAAATCTTCAGGCATGTCACTTATCGCCAGCTAGTGCGATGGTGTTGGGGGATTCTAGGAAAGGAAGTATGAGTTGTTCTTCCATCTTGTGCTGTCTGCTGCATCCGAGCACACTTTCCACCACCAGAAAATGAAGATGACTTTGAGTTTGTGGGATTTCGCTTTGCTGATGAATAGCTTCAGTGTTGCATAAAAATTTAAGGTATTTGATTCATGTCAGCATTACAATAACTCTCAGTTCAGCAAAACTGCAGATATGTTTGCCATTTTTATTGATCAATCATTCTTTTTTTATGTTTATTAATAACATCTTGTTTTCCTGGTCTGGGAGTTGGTGCAATACATTTAGCTTGAACAGTTGGCTTGTATTTAAATTTCTAGCCTTTCTTGCAGGGAATGACATCCTTCAACATGCCTTCAACATAGGTATTTGACTTGGGGGCTCTAATCTCTTTGGCCACCCAATTCTATCTTTGTTTGCCACAAACTACCTTGTACCTTTTTTCACCTCGATTATCTCCCTTCTTCACTTCTGCCTGGCTTTTGTTGACATTAGCATTGTGATCCAGGATGGCTAACTGAGTTCAAGCTACCATCCCATTATAAGAAAAGTGCTCTCGTTTTGGAACATATTTTGTCATAAGAGAATGGTATGACTCTAACTCACCAGTGGGATGGAATTCTGTCAGTTTTCCAAGGTCTCTCAGAAGTTTCTTCATAACAATTTCCTCCAAAGCAACATGTGCGGGAGAACCAGATTCTAGCCATATGATGCTTTTTAGGTTGTTGTTATGTTATTGAAATTGTTATTGATTATGCTGAAATGAGAGTTATTGTAATGCTGACATGAATCAAATACCTTAAATTTTTATGCAACACTGAAGCTATTCATCAGCAAAGCGAAATCCCACAAACTCAAAGTCATCTTCATTTTCTGGTGGTGGAAAGTGTGCTCGGATGCAGCAGACAGCACAAGATGGAAGAACAACTCATACTTCCTTTCCTAGAATCCCCCAACACCATCGCACTAGCTGGCGATAAGTGACATGCCTGAAGATTTTGTGCTCAGGACCTTCATATGCATTGTTTCCATACTGTTGTTTAAACTGGTACGAAGCAGCCTGCAAAAGCCATCGATCTAAAAACAGACTGTATCAAAACCTGGGTTATTTGTTATACAACTGTACGGCATGGTTGGTTTTATGTACTGTACAACCTCCTGGTTTTTATTAGCGACCTGCGGGATTTCAGAACAATAGAGACAGTCTTCCTCCCTATCCATTATCTGACAATGTTGGCATCGACACCTAACAACAAGAAGTGATTTTGCTGGGAATGACACAATTTAAGAACAAGAGAAACCGATTCGTCAATATGAACAATAAATCGCAACTAATTACCAGTTTAAGTTACCCAAACGAGCTAGCGACTCTTCTCCATCGACCGCCTTTTTTTTTCCTTCTCATTCGATATCAGCAGACTCACCACTTGCACTGTTTGACTCTCTCGTCTAGGTTCAAACTGATAGCCCAGGACTACGCCTGCTTGTAGAATATCTCTATGGAGTTCGTCTAAACTCTCACCTGAGGAACTAGAAGCGCTTGAGTCCGATAAATCAACGCTCGACGAATTTAAAGCGTTACTATCCATGATGAACACTATGCAAACACTAAAACAACAACAGCTTCGAAGCACGCACTGACGTCACAAAATAAGGCCGCTGACAAATCCGCGTCTGCACGGAAAAGAGCAACATGGCGTCCAAATTTGAGAAAATTGCGAACTTTGAGAAGCAGCAGGGATTATTTTAGTGTGCAGTGATAACCAATCTGTACAGTGATAAATGAGATTCGTGCAGTGATAAATGAGACTATGTGCAGTGATAAAATGTGGTGTTATTCGGCAAATTACCAATAATTTTTCATAAATAACGTTCAAAAGTACAGTAACAATAACAGTTCCTTTTCCCTATTCTTAAGCAAAAAGCTAAACACGCAAATAGATCTTACTTAGAAAGCCTTATACTGTGATTAATTCGCTACAGTTTATCTTCGGAATGTCTGGTAAATGTCAACGTGAACTGGTAAAGTATCAACTACGTTATTTTCTTATTGAATACAACTACTTTAACTAAGCTAATAAGCTAAATGAGACTAAAATCCACGATTCAATGTTTTCTGTTTTGTCACAATGTCTGCATCGTCAACCTCGCTTTCATCAGTATCACCACGTTCAAAAACTTTCTGAAACCATGCCTGCTTGTCAGCCTTTGGTGTATCTCTCACGTGCCGTTTTCTTTCGTTAATAAAATGACGAACGGCTGGCCTTGGGTCGAATTTTGCCAAGACTGGCATGTTGATGTTGACATAAAGATAATGGCTTATTGTTTCACGTTGAAGACGATTCCTTGAACTTGTCTTTACGTTGTTGTATGCCGACACTAATCTTTCACAATCAGCTGAGTGTGGTTTGCATACAAGTATCCGGGCCAGTACCTCTGTTAGCGTTTTGGTCTCGTTGGAATTTGCGCACAGGTTTTGCAGCAAAGCTTTCGGGTTGCTTTTGTTCATATTGCTTTCCTGCACATCCTCGTACTCTTGTGCCAGATATCGCAGATCGAGGTCCGGTGCCACTGAAGCATGAACTTCTCTGATATCTTCTTCATTTGCAGTAAATTTTACAAATGAAGAGAAATTTTCTTTTGCGTGATCATCTATGTCGAGCCTTCTTTCCATAAAATTATGCAGTACCTGTAATACCTCAACCTTTATTGTGGAGAACGCCCTCGTTTCAGAAACAGAGATTTCTTCGTGTCGTACGTCGTTCCTTCTGCCACAAAAGTGTCCCAAAAACTTTTCCATCTTCCTCATTGTAGCTTTGAGAAAACTTATCTTCCCAACCACCTATGATTGGGCGTTGATGTAATTTGTCGAGTTTTGCAATGAGCTTCTTTGTTTCTGGGACAATATCAACGATTGTTATGTCGTCTCCTTGCAACTTCTTCTGGAAAACCTTCAGCAGGAAAAGAACGTCAGTAAGCACATCAGCATTAAATTGTCTTTGTTTGACAACAGTCTCCCGAAACCCTTCGCTTGCTCCTCTCCTGATCTTTCACAAAACACCATAAGTACCCTCCAAGAGGTGAGAACGGCATCAATCAATCCTGCTGTAAATTCCGTCCACCTGACTTCGTAATACTTTGGAAAGCGCCAAACATTGAGACCCTGCTCTTTTGCATACTTTTCAAGCTCTGCTGTACGTTCCACTGACGCATGGAAAAATGAAGAGATAGCAGAAACTTTTCGTATCAGGATATCCACGTCTGAAACTTCCTTACACAGGTCGTGGTACGCTAATGCAGAAGAGTGAACTACACAAACTGACTTCAACATTGGGAATTCTGCCTCTTCTTTGGCTCTTTCATCATCAATCAATTTCCACAGTCCATTATGTTCACCGACATTTTTGTTTTCCCCGTCCGTTGTCATATGGTTTGCAATGGTCAACACTTTATTCAAGCCAATTGTATCAGTTGTGCCTTCCTTCAATGCTTCTAAATGACCCTTGGCACCCCTATTTTTAACATGGCCAAGGCCAACGTACCGAAGTAGTTCGTTTCCATTTTTGTTAATAACATTCAACAACATGAACTCGTTGTCCTTTTGAGTACGATCGATCAAAGCATCGCACCGGAAAGAGGCTGCGAGACAATCATCGATTTCTTGTTTAAATCTTGGTAGGTCGGTCTGCACGATAATTTTCAAAAGTTCCTGATGGCTTGTTGGTGTCACGTATTGTAAATCAAACACTGACGCGTCATACTCTTTAAAAGGACTATTATAATCGAAAGTGTGAGCAATTTCACTAGCTACTACTCTTGATGGCCAGGTAAAGGCAGAAATTGCTAAATTTTTGGCATCGTTGTACACCTGAATTATCAATTTACCGATTCGGTTAGCAAGAAGGTGTGTTTGTGCGTTTGCTATCTTGAGTAAAGGTACTGCTTGTATTTTTTCAGACGAAGATAACCCCTTAATTCTATTCAACTTAACAGACTCTTTATGAGCTTCACTGCTGAGATGTTTTGCTATTGTTCCTTTACGGGCTTCTGTTCCTGTTGGTGTGCATATGGGGGGAATTCGACCTCTGTAGCAAAACCCTTTAACAATATCTGAGTTTTCATTGCATGCTTTGCATCGTATTCTTTTTCTCCCGCCGGATTTAGGTACCACCTCTATGTCTTTGGCTGCAGTTTTACGATCATCAGAGTCACTTTGAGAAGTAAGTTCATGTTCAGTCTCAGAATCACTGTCTCCTGTAACTGTTGAGCTCAAAGTTGAAGAACTAATTTCAGTGTTATTGGCTTCGTTCGATCGATCAGACTGTTCGCTGCATAATTCCTGGCCATTAGAAATGTTTACATGAGCACCAGCTCGCTGATCTTGTGAATTTAAGCTGTCATTCACCATCTTTGCTGCAACTGGTTCGATTGCTTCATTAGCATTTCTTATAAAGAAATCAAGTGTCGACTGCTTTGTAGCGATCTTTCCCAATCTATTTTTGACAGCCGATTCAGTTGCTACCCCGTTGCTAAGGAAGTACAGTTGACCAATGAGCTACAATTTTGGTTAAAGTATCGATGATAATATTAAATAACTATGCCTACTGCCTAATTATTGTAATTAAATAAACACTGCGTGGGTATTATTGTGTTGAGAAGTAGTCCGGGAGCGTCAAAACGTGTTCAAAATTATCAAAGAATGTTAAAAGTTATCCTAAGGTTTGTTTGAGTTATTTTCTGCCAGTATTGACCGATATACATGCAAATTTATTTCTCAATAACACAAGCACGTCTGCACGTGTAAAGGCGCTCAGCGTGCTATGTATGTAGTTATATTATTGTATTTAAGCCCTAATTAAGTACCCCCGATCCATTTTAATACCTTCAAAAAGTGAACATTGACTGGAGAGTATACATGTAATATTGGCAAGAACTAACTCAATTTAGTCAATTATTAAATTCAGCAAAATACACTTTTGTCATATTTTATGTACATGGTATTTATTTTTACTCTTACTATTATTATATTTTTAGAAGTATACATTTCATAGTTGCTTTTTAGAAAATTCTTTAAAAATGAGTGCTAAGTAATATAGATGCATTGACATTTTGTAAAAAATATTTGAAAAAGTGTATATTTAATATTTTTATAAAAATAGAGTATGGTGATATGGGCTCAGCTGTGATTTTGGTTAATTTGCTAGCATGTATATAGTGTAAGGCATGGGTTGCAGAATCAGAACAAGTAGGGCAGTCAGAAGTTTTTCTATAATGTCGGTAAAATGATACAAATTTTATCCTTTTGCGCTTTTGTGCAGTGATAAATTTTCCTTAAAATAATCCCTGAGAAGCAGTATCTCCTTCAGTATGAATATTTAGACCGTGATACTTCATGAAAAACCTAATTATGGTAGGATCTTCTATTTAAGCACAACTTGTTATTCGACTGGAGTTTCCTTTTAAATTCAATTTAATTTCGAATATTGCCACTATTCAGCACCCGCTGTTTACTAATCCATTGTTTTGAGTTCGATACGAGCCATATTTGGATAAATTGCCAATATTACATGGTGGAAATTGCTTCGCAATATTTTGAGTTGATGTTACAAAGGATTTACGAACCAGCAAAGTGAACGCGGACCAAATATATCGGTGTCACCAACAATGAACGCTAGTGAGGCAGTCAACCCGTTCACAGTCGTTTCCAATGTGACGTCATTTCCAGTAAGCCGTTACCAGTGTCTTTTTTTCTCCCGTCCAAACTTCAAAATTCCAAACTTTGACCTTGAAAATCTCCATGATGATAAAATTTTCGAAAAGCAAGATATATTACAATTTTAATCAGGAAAATCCAAAGAATATGAAAATGTAAAAATACACACACACGGGATAGGCACTTTAATGGTACACGTGGGTGAAGAGCGGTTGGGTCTTCCTATTTCTAATTTAAACATGAACTTTTCTAATTGAATCACCGAGAAAGTCGCTGATTCATTGCATCATTTCTAGTAAATTTGGATCATTGTTATTTTAATATTTTTGAGTCCCTTTGAATCACTGAATCACGTTGAATCGTTGATAAGTAATTGAATCGTTCTGAATAATGGAATCATAAGACTGAATCACTGAATCATCAAATGTATCCCAAAAGCTTCTAAACACGATATCTTTTCCCAAACAACCTCAGACACCCCTCCAATCCATCCAGACTCCTGGGACAACGCCCGAAGCCCTAAGCACTCTCAAAACATCCTGAACACCACGAAAATGTCACCTTCGGAAAAAGGTGATACTCGTATTTTCTACACAATCTGTACACCTCAAAAAAATCCTAAATTAGTGCCTCTAGGAAAAAACAAAAAACAAAACAAAACAAAGACTAAAGTGCACCTCGTGTCCCCGAGACACCCAGAACATTCTGAACATCCCTAATCAAAAATCTCGCCAGGAGCAAAACGAGTCCCGTGTGTCACTGGATGTCGCATTACAGTAATTTCTCACTCATACTATACTGTTTGACGTTGCATTGATAAAACGTTTATTTCAAAACAAAAATATAAACACAGTGGTTAAAGATTATATAAAATTGACGATTTTTCGTACACTAACCAACGCGCACGTGTACTTAATGACTCCTTTTCTATTGCTTAGATGCAACCTGAAAGTATGTTCTGTAGGGCCTATTTTTAGTTTATTCCGGTCGTTACTTGGTTCGTACGTTAGTGACGTGGTCCCGAAAGTAAGGCTGCTGCTAAAGTATTCACCTTTGGAATGGGCATGTTTCTTTGGTTTTAGAGCTGCAATCAGAGTTTGATGTATTTCTTCGGCGTTCGAAGTATCTTGTATAATTTTATAATGCTCGAGATATTAGGTATACAGCTGTACCTGACCTTGAGGTTGTTCCGATTAATATAAGGATCAATGTTGAATAAAGGATAGTTAGATGCATATGTATATGTATATGTACATATATATAGCATCAATTTTAAAAATCTTGTTGACTTTAATAACTTTTAAAAAACATAATATTTCGGGGCACAGCCCCTTCCTCAGATTAACCTGCTGTCCACAACAGGAGTCTTTATATATCTTTACAGAAGTAATTTACATGTGACAAGTCTCTCACATTTTGTCCCACAGGGACAAAACTATAATTTTTTTCCACCCAAAAGCTTTCCCTTTTCGTAGGGTCTCTCTTGTCCGTGACATCTCTTATTTGAACTTTCAAATCCTCCAATTCCAAATGTCCTTCTTCAAAAAAATGTGAATATAAATGTTCTCCACAAGTCCCTCTCTGCCCTTTAACATATAGATTCATTGAGCTCTTATGGTTGTTAGATCTCTTCCTATATCCCGTGATCGTACTTTCCACATACTGTGTGTCACACCTCTTACATGTAATCAAATAAACCACCCTACTTGAATCACAATCAAAAGAATGGTCGATATGGAAAGATTTCTTTTCAACCGTACTTTCAAAAGTAGAACTCGTTTTAACGCATTCTATTTTTGAAATACTCAGAGAATTACAGGTATTGGTTGAATGGTCGCCTTTTCTAGAAAGCATTTTACTTGAACCACCCATTGCAAATTTTAGACGGCCAAGAAATATTAAAGATTTTTTGGTCAGGGCTAAATTAGAACCAGAGATTCAATCCGACAAAGGAATGTTTGGTTCTGGAAAGGTTAGGTGTTAGATTTGTAAATTTGTTAAAACGGGTTCTATTTTTGAAAGTAAGGTTGAGAAGAAATCTTTCCATATCAACCATTCTTTTGATTGTGATTCAAGTGGTGTGGTTTATTTGATTGCATGTAAGAGATGTGCCAAACAGTATGTGGGAAGTACGACCACGGAATATAGGAAGAGATTTAACAACCATAAGAACTAGATGAATCTATATGGTAAGGGACAGAGAGGGACTTGTAGAGAATATGTATATGTACATTTTTTTGAAGAAGGACATTTGGGATTGGAGGATTTGGAAGTTGAAATAAGAGAGAGTTCAAATAAATGGAAGTTCAAATAAGAGAGAACCTACGAAAAGGGAAAGCTTTTGGGCGGAAAAAATTAATAGTTTTGTTCCTTAGGAACTTAATGTGAGAGACTTGTAACATGCAAATTTTTTCTGTAAAGATATATAAAGACTCACGTTATGGACAGCAGGTTAATCTGAGGTAGGGGCTGTGCCCCGAAATATTATGTTTTTTAAAAGTTATTAAAGTCAACAAGATTTTTAAAAATGATGTATATGGTTGACGAGTTGAGAAGTTGGGCTTGATGTTTTTTGTACACACACACACATACAATATATATATATATATATATATATGTAATGAATATGTATGTTATTTTTCCACCGTCATGAAAAGATACTGTAAAGAGTGGAGATATACCCACACATTTATAATAAAATTATCAGGGTCTCTCCGATTTATCCATTACAATAACTGATAAGGCCAATCCTAATGAGCCTACTATACGTGAGGGACTCTGGGCGTATAAACTAGATTGATTTATCCCCAGAGGACTCAATCAACGTAACTTTTTGCTCAGTACTTTATTCTTTATGCCGATTTTTAAATAATTATATTATAATTTATTCATTTGTACTTTTATAAAACTAAGCGTTTACCTCTGGTTCTTGGACTTGATGAAGAGGCTGCGCCTCAAATTGTAGTTTTTAAAAAATAGAGATTTTTAAAAGTACCCTTTTTTATACACATATGTATACACACACATACACACAAATACACACACACACACACACACACACACACACACATATATATATAGATGGATGGATGGATGGATCGATCGATCGATAGACAGATATTGATATAGATACATATACACGTACACACATATACATAGAGAGAGAGTGTAAGAGAAGAAAGACAGAGAGAGATCAAAAGAGAGAGAGAGAAAGAGAGAAAGAGAGAGAGAGAGAGAGAGAGAGAGAGAGAGAGAAAATACTTTTTTAAGCTCAGAATCACATCCATATTACAATTGCTTTTAACGCAAGCCGAGATCTACATAGAATATATATATATATATATATATATATATATATATATAAGCACTGTTATTACATTTACAACTTTTAATACAACATCACTGTTGTTGGAAATAGAAGGAGGAGACTTGATCTATAAAACACTTTTAATCCGGTGGAAAAAAACCGGAAACCTACTTATTTGCCGGAAGATCGAAAACAACGTGAAACTCGGGATAGCGCCGTAAGGAATCTATACTATTTCACTGTATCTTATATATATCTTCCGAGAAAATGAAAACAAAAAATAATAGTAATAAAAATAATAGTAAAGATACGGAATGTGTAATAGTAATGTTACTTATGTCTTGCTGTTATATCTTGCTCGTTTTAACTGAAGCGAATAAGAAGTGTCAGTGACATGATTTGCAAACATCTCTTTGAGGAAGACGCAATTATTTGCATACCTTTGCATACTGGTTCTCTTGCACTCCACATTCCATTGGATTGACAGGAGGTTCTCCGTTGCCCAATGAGTATGTAATCTTTATTACACTGGAATTGTAACTCATCGCCCTCGCGATATCCTTTTCCGATAATTAATCCATTTTTCAACTTGGTAATTCGGCGGCAGGTTGCTAAACGAGAGGAAGCAGACTATTTAGAACTTGAACAATATATATACATACATATATAATGAGTTGCCTATATAATATAGGCTTCTCCATCCTGCTCGTCAGCACTACACTGATGAGGCCCAGTAGGCCGAAACGGTTCCGTCTGTAGTTACATACGTATATATGTATGGAGATATCGCTGTAGTTAGATATCGCTCTATGGCCTCTTGTTTCATATTGAGCGCTCTACTGGATGAGTCATGCCGCTAGCACTTTTGCGCACGCTCACTAGTTTCTAGTTAGAGCGCTCTGGCATGGCTTAGATGTACCACAAGCGTGGGACATCTGAGTTGTCTATATAATGTAGGCTACTCCAGCCTTCTCATCAGCACTACACTGATGAGGCCCAATACGCCGAAACTGTTCCGTCAGTAGATATAATATATATATATATATATATATATATATATATATATATATATATATACATAGGTGTTGATTTCTTGGCAAAAAAGAGCTCAATACAGGTAGTAGAGCAATATTCATCTATTTAATAATCTATGATTTAACAACTACGTCGTTACACGGTGTTTCATGCCCGTGGCATGAAACACCGTGTAACGACGTAGTTGTTAAATCATAGATTATTAAATAAATGAATATATATATATATATAAATGACAAGATAAAACTTTTAAAAAAGCTTTATTTCAACGTTTCGGGGCGCTGCCCCTTTGTCAAGAATAAGAAATACAAGATAGAAGATGCTCCGTATATACATAGCATAACTTAAAAATTTTTAAAAAATCCGTTAAAAAGTACTCAAAAGAAGTCCCTAAGGTTAAAACATTTAGGTACAAAAGAATCCAATTTATATGCTCAAAAACCTTCCCTTTTGGTTGGGTCTGATACATCCGTCTTACCAACTATTTTTACTAGCATATCTTTAATTCCCTCATGACCCCCTTCATTTGTATGCTCATAAAAATGGGCATACAAATGTTCTCCAGGTATACCACTTTGGCCATTACCATACCTTTTAACACTGTTTTTATGCCTATTAAACCTCCTCCTGAAAGATGTTTTTGTACTGCCCACATAAATCTTCGGACACATTTTACATATTTTAAGGTAAATCACTCCAGCCGAATCGCAATCGAACAAATAATTAATATAAAATGTACGACCACTTTTACAGAATGTAGAACCTTCCTCCACAAAATTGCAAATTTGGCCGCGTGATTTACCACACTTTCGCATATCCTTATCCCCACTATCTTCTCCCTTCAGTTTAGACTTCACTAAATTATCCTTTAAATTCTTAGGTCTCCGGTATATTATCATCGGCTTTTCTTCAAAAATATTTTTCATGTCCTCCGAGGCATGCAAAATAGGCCAGAGTGAATCAATAATCTTACCCACCCCCAGTAGGCCGAAACGGTCCCGTGTGTAAGAAAATAATATTTGTTGGGTAGCAACGAAAAAGAAATGATAATACAAGGACTACTTCTTTGAAAGTTTTTTTCGCACAAACGTTTTCGCTTTATTTCAGCTCTTCAGGTGAAAATACACTAAAGAGTGTTTATGCTATTTATAATATTTTATACTTTTCTAAGTGTTGCGTATATTGAGTATTTGCACTGCAATAACGGGGACATACTACACTGGTTCATTGTCCACAACAAAAATATGAATCTTCTTAATGAGGAAGACAATATAAGGAAAACCATTTGTGACAAATTATTTGAAACATACAAAAGATGTGATTTCAAATGAACCAAACAATCATATACATCACTGGCATCCTTGCTCGTTAAACAACAATGTGGATACTTTCCGGAATAATCATTCAAAGTGAAAACACGAAAAATATTAGATGATTAATATCCTAGAGCTTTACAATAGTGTAATACAGACAACATACCTCATGATGTTATCAACGTCGATATTTGCTAATCATATCCCAACGTATTATTAAACAACAACATCCCAATGCCTATTTATACTAACCATGACTTCATTGAAAAATTCAATTGCAAAAGTGACCTGAGAGAAACAGGCAAATTTTATCTAGATGAAACCATTCTCAATAACTATGGATCACCCAGATGGATTTGATAGCAGTTGTTTGATATCATACTTGGTGGATGCTCTAAATATTCCAACTTCTCAAATCAAATATAAAATCGTAACAAAAAGAGCATTGAAACCAAACACATTCAAGAGCTTCATTAGGTACATATTTGACAAGTTTCCACAGTAGGAAGCAAAATTAATGGCAAACAGTTTCATGTGTGAGTTGGGTAGAAAATACAATAGAATTAATCATGGATTCACATGCACAGACCGCGACACTGCTATGTATTGTTGGACATCCGATCTTATTTATCTTTGACGCCATTGTGATTGGTCGTCGTCTTGTTTTGTTCACAAACATTGTGTAACATTTCTCTCAATGCAATGTGTTCCTTACCGTGTAACATAAGGAAAGAAGTAGAAATGTAGAATCTAACGTAACAGTCGGGGAGAGAGACATGTAGACAGAAAGAGACAGACAGACAGACAGACAGACGGATATCTTTATTTTGTTAACCTGCTTTACAAGAAAGTTGAGGTAATTATATACTCTCTGATTTAAAAAATAAAATAAAAATTATTGAAAATCAAATCATGTGAGGCCTCTTTTACACCCGTTGAGGTTTTGACTGCACTTTACATTTTCAGGGAAATCATTCCAGATTCTAGATCCAGAATATCGAAAGCTTTCTCTTAGGTATTCAGTGCGGGCTTTAGGTAAAACTAGAGACAGTTTCTTATTTCTAATTGAATATCTATTGTTAATGGTAGACATTTGTGAATGGCCTCGTAAATGGAAAGGGGCATGTTATTTAATACTTTATGCATCATTATTAATTTGTGCATAGCTCGCGTTTTAGCAAGATTTATCCAATTTCGGCAAGATTTTTTCAATGTTGTCTTATTTCACTGGATCTGACTTCATAACCTTGACAAGTAATAACTCTTGCTGCGCAATTTTGCAGCTTTTGTAACCTCTGTTCAGTTGTAGATGGCATATTGTCTTATACAATATCGCAATAATCAAACAATGGTTGAATTAATAAACTATATGTAGTAATGGATGTTTGCAGAGGAAACAAAGTTTCTGTCTTAGACCAGAAATTCCAACACTTACTGTCCTAGGTATATTATCAATATCGTCCAACCATGATGACCTTTCATCTATGTGCACCCCTAAAGATTTGGGGACGCCACAATTAAGACTACGTTCGTTTGACAGGTAACCATTAACCCAACATTTTTGTCCACGATTATGCAGATAAGATTTGAAGAAACTTGAGATTTTCTCATTCACTCCGTAACTGTATAGCTTAAAAAATCTGTCCTGGCAAACAGAGTCAAAAGCCTTGGCTAAACCCAGAAATACTACACAATTGAGAAGACCTTGACCCATGTTACTCAGCCATTAAGTTGTTGCATCTTGGAGTGCTCTTGCGGTAGAGTAGTACGGCCTGAAAACCGACTTCTTTCCATGTAATAAATTATTTTCGTTTAAATACTTGTATAATTGATTGTAAACAATACGCTCAAAGACCCTACATACGGTACCTAGTACGCAAATTAGTCTGTAATTGTTTACATTGTATTTAGCTTCACCTTTGTGGATTGGTGTAGCTCCTGCTAATTTCCAATACATCTGTTTGTACAGAAAAGTTAAATAGGTGATTCAGAAATTACAGGGGTGACATGCTTAAGTAAGTTACTTAGAATTGGGTCCAGGCCAGTTGCTTTGCTATCTGGTATTAAGCTAAGTAGTTTAAAAACGACATTAGGTGTTGTTCGATTTAAAGTAAACACTGTAGTAGTTGTCTTAAGGTAATCGGAAAACGATTTTGTAGTTTAGATTCAATTGAAGTCAGTTTTGATCCAATCTCTGAAAAGTGCTTATTAAAGTTTTCAGCAATGTCCACATCATTACTGATTTCTTGATTATCATTTTTCAGAAAAGGAATGCAGCCAGATTTTGAGTTGCGAAACATTAATTCATTTCTTGATTTCCAAACTACTTTCGAATTCCCTAAGTTAGCTTCAAAGAAGCAATGATGATAATCTTTTTTAGCCCTCTTAATCATATTATTAGAATTGTCTCTGGCATATTTCAAATTTTACCAGTCATTGGGATCATTTGATGTCACCACTGCTTTTTTAAGTTTATCTCAGTCCAATAATAATTGTTTTAACCGAGGAGTCATCCAGGAACTCTATTTCTTACTCATTTTCTTTTAAAAGGTCCATGTTTGTCAAGTATAGACCAAAACATTTTTTCCCGCAATTCCCAGCGTTCATTACATTTTCGTGGACTACTAGAAATACGTGCACCAACAACCCTTCGCCCACCCATCCAATATATTTCTCGAGAGTCCAAATAACATTAATAATTTTTCAAAATTGTGAAAAAGACAAATTCCCCTTACTATAACTGGAAGAGGGTATGCAGTATAAGAAAAACACAATATTTGCACCAAAAATTAACAGTCCAAGATGGAAATTTTTCTATATTTAAACTGTTCGTCGTCATATTTACGTTTAAAAGTTTGACTCTGTTTTATTATAACAAAACGTTTGGAGAGAATAACCTTTAACAGTTTTGTAAATAATTGGATCCATCCTGACAATTCTGCTACTAAACAATGGATGTTCGTATCAAGACGCTGTATTAGTTGCGACCTTGACGTATTTTGTGTCGTTTTTTGGATGAAACTTATCACTTTTTTTCACTTTAAATAAAGACATTTTAGTTGATGGCAACACTTTCCTTCTTAAAAGCGGAGCATTCTCATAGGTTACCAGTCGGATACCAGCATTACGGATAGTTTATGATAGAAAAAATTTTTTGATATTTTTTGTATTAAAAAATTGATAAATCCTACATTGTCTTAAATTTAATTAAAAATTTCTAGTAGAAGTGCTATGATGAAGATTTATGCTAAGTATTCATCCGGAGGTAAAAGACCTTGGTAACGAAGATGAAACGAATTACGAAACCGATGAAATTAACAAAGAAAACATGAGAGTTTTACATTTTTATTGCTGACCAAAAATCGGAAAATACAAAACATACAACAAAATACGACAAGCAAACCTTCTGCAAGTTTTGTTGAAAGAAGAAGGAGTAGAGGGAAGTAAAAAACGTACTTTTTCCACTGTTAAACTTTCGTAAAACAGAAAAATTGCGTAGCATACGAACCTTCAACTTTTACGTATTTTCAACGAAGCGTTCATCGTCACGTCAACACAAAGAGTTCAACGGTGAATTTACAGAAAGAACACGGCTTTATACTTTCAAAATTTCTTGCGAGGTGTTAAAATTCTGATGAAAGCATTACTGGTCGAACAAGGTAAAGGTAATCATCCACAAGCCACCGAAAAGTGAGAAAGACTGAGGCGGACAACATTTTCGCCGAAGGATAGTATGATCTCCAATGATAAGTAGTTTTTCAGTGTGTTTCAGCTACTCGATTCAGACATAACTGCAATTGTGTAGCTCAGGTGAGTGATTACTAAAACGTGAAAAGTCTCAATTCACACGAATCAACATCGATTCAACTGCAGCGAAGAATATCGTTTACATTCAGTCGCTTAGCAAATGTCCCGGCAACGAGCGAGTTTTCTTAACGTCTTTGTTCAAGTCAAAGGTTTGCTCCATAATGTGAACAGTTGGCCAATGCATATTCCAAAGAGCTGAGTTTTAGAACTGTTCTTTCAAGTCATAAATTGTCCAGTAAATCAAGATGTCCTGCAAAAGTGAAACCAGCCGCCAGCACAAAGAAAGCCATTTCGTTTGCCGGTCTTAAATCGTTTATTGGCTTCAGTGTTCAAATGATGTAAACAACTTCCGAGAGATCCATAAAATGGAAATAATACCGAGACCAAATTTATTTGCTCCGATACGGCACATAAGTATGGTTTGGTCAACAACATACCAGTCCCCAAGCTTATACACGGCATTTTTGAGTGACCGGAATCCATGGATATATATATATATATATATAGAGAGAGAGAGAGAGAGAGAGAGAGAGAGAGAGAGAGAAAGAGAGAGAAAGAGAGAGAAAGAGAGAGAAAGAGAGAGAAAGAGAGAGAAAGAGAGAGAAAGAGAGAGAAAGAGAGAGAAAGAGAGAGAAAGAGAGAGAAAGAGAGAGAAAGAGAGAGAAAGAGAGAGAAAGAGAGAGAAAGAGAGAGAAAGAGAGAGAAAGAGAGAGAAAGAGAGAGAAAGAGAGAGAGAGAAACATACACACAATGCATGTGTGTATGTTTCTAGTCACCACGCATGTAAAAAGGACTCCACGCACGTCGAGATTAGTACTCTCTCACCGCGCTTCGCGCGGTGGGGGAGGGGATTAATATTTGACTATTGGTAATTTGATCAAGTCGCTTTTAAAACCATTTACATTAGAATTATGGTGACTTGTAAGATCAAGGTCAAGTGTAAGACCCCAGATGCAGCAACTTTGTTTGGATAGTTAGTAAAAATCACATCGATTAAAGTTCTCGTATTTATTGTACACCTGGTAGGCTCTAGTACAAGTTGTTCAAGCTGTTATAATTCAGGAAACAAATTTAACAGAGAGGGTAGGTCGATTACTCCTGTTACTAAGCAAATCACAATTGAGATCACCTAAAATGAATATTTTCCTTTGATTCGTGGTCAAGCACTTTAATTGCGCCTGGCATGTAATCAAAAAGTATGTCAGGGTTACTGTCGGGTGCCCTCTATGCAACTGCTATAGCAAAAGATTTAGTGTTTGGTTTTGTAACTTCAACTACAATAGCTACTGTCTCGTTGGTCATCAAATCATATTTAACCCTAAAATTGATGTGATTTTTAATGTAAACACATACCCCACCACCATTTCGGTTACGGTCTACCCTAAATAATTCATAATTGTTTGATTTTACTTGGTGATTAGTTATACTACTGTCCAGCCGTGTTTCATTGAAAACAATTACATCAATATTTTGTTAATTTAACCAAGCTCACACCTCCTCTACGTGCAGTGGTAAGCTTGTAATATTTAAAGAGACCATCTTAAAACCTTTTACCTCTGGGATTCGTAAGTATATTACAGCAGAGTTTCCAACTACAAGTCAATTCAAATTATTTAGGTAGTTTTTTAAGTTTTTTGCAAGATTAATTGTTCCACGGATGTTGAGATGTAACTTTTGCCCATTTAGACTACTAGGATCAATGTTGTCGTACGAAATGAGTTTCCTGTTCCTTGATTTTGAAAGTGGACGAAGAATTTTGTTCACTGCGACACACTTTTGTTCTAACTCTGTGGAATCTTGTCGGGCTATCAACTCAGAAACAGCCATTTTGGTGTCAGGAGATTTTCTCGCAATTTGTTCAGAGATTTTGATGAAATTTTTCAGCGACAACTTGGGATTCTTCAAAGCAGAGATTATTTGTGCTAAAGAATTACGCTGTCGGGCCATGTATTTAATGTTGATTTGATATAGTGTGCCATGTGCTCAACTTTTGAACCAGAGAAAGCTCTAACACTAATTTTGTTAGATTTGTCGGACATCTTCCATCCTGAAATCTTAGATATAATCGAATCGCCAATGAGGATCCCACTCCTCCGTTCATTGCTTGTCCCTGGACTTGTTAATTCAACAACATCAGTGTTATCAATTTGTTTGGAATTGTTTTTCCCCTTGGCCGCAGAGAATTTCTTATTTTTCTGGTTTTCGTTTTTCCTTGTATTACGTTTCCCTGTTTCATCACTTTGTCCATCGTTGCTTTCTCCGGTGGGAATTTTAATATTTGAGCTTCTGTTCTACTAGTGGTGCTGTCACGGAGAAAACTCACACTCATTTTTTTCAGGGAACATGGATCGGGAAATCCACCCAAAAGGGACTGAATCGCTAAAACCGTTTTTCTGTGTTTAACTTGATTAAATCGGAAAAACGTGTGTTCGAATGGTTCAAAAGAGTCAGTTTCGTGTAATGATTCTACTTAGTGATTTTCACAAAATAGAACTTTATTATAATTAATAATGTCTGTTTTACCTTTCCTTAATGATTTTCTGATTTTTCATCTTGTGATCTTTCATCTGCTTTGTCCGATACTTTGTTGTATGTATGGTTAGATACGTGTTTTGCAACATTGAAATATCCTCTAAGTAAGCCTTAGAATGGTAGATAAGGGGTTACGGATGAAACTATACCTTGAACATCCCTTTTTAATAACTTGTCTCTCAAAAGCTAACCTTCCATTTGTTTGGGGTCTTGAATAGTGTCAAACCCTCCCAACAAACTTGAAAACTTACTAATGACTAAATCAGTAAGGAATTCTATCGCTTTTTGCATTCGTATTTCTTCATACTCAGAGTATGTTTTGTTGACTATTTTAACTGATGCTTTCATGATATATTTAACTGATTGATCTAACTCACCATCTTCAGCTAGTTGTATTAATTCATATCATTTTTTATTGGTGTCATCTTTTGTACCAGTGCTGATTTTTTCATCACTACGTTGACTTGCAACATTTTTCAGTTGCTCGTTAACCAAACCATTAACGTCACGTATATCGTCCATACTTTTAACTCTGCGCTTTGGCATTATTCTATATATTAACATATGTTTAATTTAGAGGATGCTATAAGATGGTGGTTGATCATTTAGTTTAATATCGATGTATCTATTTTTGTTTAATTAATCTAATACCTTTCGTCCTGCGTTATCATCCTCCATATAAACAAAAAAATCTTCTTTTAGTATTTTTAGACTGAGTTTATCATGCGTTTTAAAGAATATAATCCTAGTTAGTTATACCAGTTAAGTTCAATTTTTGTGAAAAAATAAATAGTGAGAAGTTGTGGTGACGACCGCTGTATCGAAGATATGAAATCATGTTATGGCTATTATGCTGCTCTGTTGAGTCACTCATATCATCAATAATTATAGGAGTTTATGAAATCGAGTATACTACTTTTATATGTTTGAGTATTACGCTTAATTTAATTACACAACAACGGTAACTCCGAAAAGCCATATCATTTTAATTCTACGTTTCGACTAAGTTTTAGTCATCGTCAGGAATGCTGCTAGGTTACCGATGGGGGCTTCTACTTATAGGCGTGTAAACTATGATCTAAGAACGATTAATAGAAAATAACTAGTTCATGGGTGGCCTTTGTTCCATGGTTGAGCTGCGGTTTTTGTCAGTGGATGGCAAGCGCCTCTTTATAGAGCAATGCTGACCTGTGCTCGACTTTATCAATTATTAGAAATTATTAAACGTAATACAAGATAAAATCACATAAATTAGTTTCTAAAGTCTCGTCTGAGTTTTGGTGGTCAGGTGAAAGTGTTCCATAAGTGATTTTAAGTGTTGAAAATGTTCACACGAGTTGATGTGGCAGTAAACTTTGGAGTTCGGGCTGGTTGCATGTTCTTAACTCTTGTGTCAAGGCATCTGTCTGTTTTTCGGATATATGACTACTGGCAACCGAGGGAGGAAAATCTATCGACGACCGAACTTTAGTACTCTTTAAGCGTTTTATCTTTGCACGATAAAAAGAAGTTAATAGTGGTTGTGTTCCAGTTAACAATTAATTGGCAAGGACTTTTAAGGAGATGGGATAGCTTCTTGTTAAATTGATGGACTAATATTGTGCCACGTTTGCCGATGAATGGCAGTTTGGCCCATATTTTTGGTAGCTGTCGTGTTTCGTCTTTGGTATTTTCGGGGTCGGTTTGGTTTGTTGAGGTCAAGTCTGTGGGCGTGAACTTTTAGATCAGAAATGTAGATATCCGTTTTGGAAACCCGTTCCACAACATAAGTTTTAGGATGTTGTTGTGGAAAGTTTAACTTACCTGATGATATTTCTAGTCCTATTACATCGATGTCAGTTGTTATATATTTCCATTGATTGTATGTTTTATTAATCTAAATTGTGGAACATAGTATTAATATATAGTCAAATTCTTCACGATGTTCCTTTTGAATGATTTCAAAAAGTAAAGTGTACATTCTACCACAACCAGAAGACCCGATAATTAACGTTGTTGAACGTTGATTCATATACTATACTACATAATTCGTATTCAATTGATTGTAATTGTCCATTTACTACATTCACTAGACCATCTGATACAACATATGAATAGCATGTGCAGGCTGTAGTTTCAGATTTTTTTTTTCAATATCAAGAAGCATGCCATTTTGCATATCTGTAAATTTGATTCCTTAGTTTACTACTTTCTTGTAATCCGTTGTTTCAACAAGGGCAGATAATGTAATAAGCCAATCAGCGCGTTTGTTTACATCGATGTGAAGGACCAATCAGATTGCTCGATTTTACCAACATGTCTGAATTTACTGGGACATCACAGCGAAGAACTATACCTCAGAAAAAGCCTTCCATGAATGCGGATTTTGCATTTTCAAAGAGAAAACGAACTGATTCGGATAGTATATGAGTTTTTCTTCAAATTTGTCGTGGGGATATGTAATGCGTTCCTTGGGAAGAAAAATATCAGCTTTCGAATTGGGAGTTACGAAATGCTCACGACCGAGTTCATGTTCCACGTTGTCTGTGCGAAAAAGCCAACATAAAGTTATTATTACGTACGGGTTTAGACGTCCTAGAGCTTTCAAGGCTCTCCCTATCTCATAAATATATCACAAAGGGCCTTATAAAGTAACCAAGGTAGTACTTTTCCTCATTATTGAGGTCTAGTTTTCGTTTCATTCATCCCCTGCCACGAATGGTGCTGAAATATCACAACAGTTCAGTTTTTCCAAAAGAAAATCTTTGAAGTTTGATGTATCGCTTAAATTCTTAACAAAAATTGTCATAACCATCCCCTTTATGACCAGTGTTCAAAGGTTTGAGGTCAAAAACAACTGGCGAACCATAATAAGTTCATAGTTTGACTGAGATATCCAAAGCATTTGCTAGTTTCATAAAAGATAATTAATAGCAAAATCACAGAGTGATTCACAGGCATCTTTGCAGTGCCTGTTTCATATAATGTATAAAAAAGTGCACTTTTACTGAATATTTGACAGTATGTTTTAGGCAAGGAAACCAAGCAAAAGCAGAATGAGGCAAGGCATGAATCCTTATTACAGTGTATTGAAGTTTACTATTAAAGAAAAGACTTCATTTTTCATTATGAAATTTGGGTATTGTTACAAACGCTAAAAATTCAAATAACATTCATATTTTGTCCTTTTTTTTAATTTTGAATTAACATAAAGTATTACCTTTCCCTAATATTCTCACAAAAAGATCAGATAGCTTAGTAAATGTCCTCTTATTTAGAAAGAGGCCATGCCTGGCGTCATTTGAACACGTAAATTGCAACCACACAACAGCCAAAAGGAACAGATGACTCAGAATGAAGCCAATTTATTGGTATATCAAAATTACAATCCAGCAATGATTCTACCCTAATACACTAAATTATCCAGAAACTATAGGTTGATAACCATTGATTCACAAGAGACTGTAGTCAGCCATTTAGAAACATATGAAGAAAAGGAATGTCATACAAATGATTGTATATTTGTTTACAAAAAAGGCAATAATCCTGATTTAATTCAGAATCTTGATGTACCGATATTAACTTATTAGTAGGCTCATCCTCTTGATGAGTAAAATCGTCTGGCATTAGCCAGAGTAAAATAAAGAGTTTGCCCTTGTTACTTAATGGGTTAAGAAGATGGCTGTTCATTCATTAAGGGGCAGGGCTTATCCCTTCATGAGTGAAAACCTCTGGTGTTAACTAGAATAAAATGACAGAGAGTGTGTCCCTGCCTCTTAATGGTTTAATAATCAATACTTTTCTTACTCTAAATGTTTGCAGAGCACAGAGATGGACCCACATGAATTTGTAAAAAATTGTGTTAAAGCTGGTGCAAAGATAATCAACAAAAACTCGGGACACACTTCTGAAAGACATCATGATATCCTCATATACACTAAGACCAAACTGGTTTCATGTAGCATTATCCAAGACACTGCAATCCTGGCATTCTTAAAAAATTTGGGAATTGCAGCAGATCCCCACATTATTAAAGCTGCATCCAGTATCTGCAGCAGGGATAAAGTCATGTTCCCATCTTGCTGGAAGTTATTTATGGAGATTTCACCTTTGAAACTTAGGGAATCACACTTTGTCTGTTTTCAGTCACTGTCTAAATGCGATAATTACAATCTGTATTGCAAGTATTTCTTACATTGTTGGGTAATGTTATGGCGCACGACAGGCATCATTACCATGTGGCCATTCTGGTTGTAGTTTTACTTCAACTTATCAGCACAAAAATAGTAATCTAACATTCCAACCTATGCTACATTTTAAGGTAGTCTTTGGTGAATATCTTGTGGAAAATTTCCACCCCTTTTCACTAGGAAGTACAAAGGAAACTGATAGAACTGGTTAGATAACTGAGAAAGCAGGCAGTTTACTTATAATAAGGAATCTAGAATTCTGTATAAACTAGCCTAATTACTCAGATTTTCACCTTTTTATATTTGTAATTATATTTGATTTTTTTTTATTTTACTTTATTTTTGATCATCTATGTAATCGAATTTGAGTAAATAAATAAATAAAAAAGCCAAGGAGGTAGATGCCTACTAGCATGAACTGTGCACTAATTTTAATGCACATTTGTGCCACTTTAAAATTTGAATTCACAGCAGGAGAACAATTAAAAATTTGAAATTTAAGGCTGCTAAGTTTCTTTGGATTATTTGACCATAATTTTAAAAAGGTCCTGTTGAATTGCTCGGGATTGCTCAACACGTCTGGGTCGACTCATCAAGGTGTAAACTTCCCAATCTTTCTTGTGAAGAGATTGTTGCAAACAAAGTTCTGTCCCTTGGATTTATATCAGTAAAAAACCATTCAAACCCATAAATATTAAGTACATCAAAATTCAAAAGTGGATCTAATATCATGATGTCAATCAACAGGACCTCTCACACTAGAGAGAGCTAGAGTTGAGTTTGCCTGCAGTTTGCAGTTATTTCCTTATAACTGTAATGGATCTGTCTCACTCTTTGACAACGTATTTTCTGGTTGGTACTGGGTTTCATGAAGTCTCTGACTTTTGCTGTTAATGTGTCCTAGTGATAGCTTCATTAAAAAAGACCCTGCGAGTTCACCAGTGGATATGGGCAAGATCAGTACTAAATTTGAAAAACTGTCGCAATTACCTCGAGTGGAACAGAAAGTCCATTGCGGCGGATCTTTCAAGGATGTGGAGATTTAATGTTCGAGAAACATGAGAGCTTGGATATATTAAGGTAAGATATATAAGATTAACCGTCCGGGGCTCAGAAATCATTTTCTGAGTATCGAGCTTGAAGATCGTTCATCTACCTTGATGTGGACATTCTTTCATCCTGGCATGAAAGGTATGGATGTCAGTATTATCGAATTTGCTAAGTCATCCCAGAACGTAAGGTTAAACGCCCAGGGAGACCAGTGAGTGACAATGATGACAATGATGATAAAGACAAACCGCGAGAGAAGGTCTCAAGCTGGTGGACGACTTCTAAGAATTTGCAGGCGAATAAAGAGTTTCTTGTTTGCTTTCAAGGGTAAGCAAATTTCGTCGGGCAAATGCACGAAAACAATAAATTCGTTATTCTTCATTTTTTATTCTAGTGGCATACTTTGAGCACATGTTTTCCTAAACTAGGTTTGAGTTTAATTTGTCCAACAACTCCTTTCCTTCGCCAGAGTCGTTCTCGCAGGCCACGAGGGTTCAGAGAGGCCAAAATTATCCACCGATATCAGCCAGATACAAACTCTAGGCGTTCGAACCAGTTTTATAGCTAACAAAAATACCACTTTACGTATTTCATATTTATGAGATAAGGACAACCTTGAAAGCTCTAGGACGTCTAAACCCGTAAGTAATAATAACTTTATGTTGGCTTTTTCGCACAGACAACGTGAAACATGAACTCGGTCGTGAGCATTTCGTAACTCCCAATTCGAAAGCTGATATTTTTCTTGCCAAGGAACGCATTACACATCCCCACGAAAGATTTGAAGAAAAACTCATATGCTATCCGAATCAGTTCGTTTTCTCTTTGAAAATGCAAAATCCGCATTCATGGAAGGCTTTTTCTGAGGTATAGTTCTTCGCTGTGATGTCCCAGTAAATTCAGACATGTTGGTAAAATCGAGCAATCTGATTGGTCCGTCCAATCGATGTAAACAAACGCGCTGATTGGCTTATTACATTATCTGACCTTGTTCATTGTTTTGCAATCCAATGCAACACAAGTTTTGATACAATGATAAAGTTAAAAAACACGCGATTTTCTCCTTTATAAAGATTGAGTATAAATGTAGTTTGGTTGGACTTGAAAGTTGACCTTAACGGATTTTATAGATAGGTAGTAGAATGGCTCAGCACCGTCGGTCGTACGTTTAAATAGCATAATATGTTTTAAACTTTCTGTGGTAAATTAATGTTTTCATGAATCATTGTTAAAGATGCTGTAACAGGAAACGTATTTACCGATATGCAGTGTGTGTAATACATGCTTTTACCGGAGGGATATGCCGAGTTAACTTCTGAACTCAAATCAGGGTTTTGGGTCATTTCGTATCTTAATTTCAGGTCTTTCAACTCGAATGATGATAGTACCAATTTTCTAGAAACAATTGACATAATATTAACCGGGTTAATAATTTTTAAAACTATTTCATGTGTGTTCTACAACCCATATGGGAAAACAGGGCCATGGTTTGTCAAAACTTCGTCATCTATTGGTACGCAGAACCGCTTACCATGGACCCCGTACAAAAGATTATCATCAGCATTACTAGTACTAACTCCAGAATCACTACTCCTTAAATGAGGTAAATTAGTTGATCCTTTTAGACCATGTTCCATCTTGCCTTTTCTGTTGGATTTTGACCATAAATTGGAGTAGCTCCAAATTATGTGCACCTCTTTAAGATCTCTATAAACTTTATCATTAAAATTATACGTGATTTGTTTGAAAATACTGGCATTATTAGTTATTATGATTATATAACTCGATGTTACCAGGTTTAAATGTAAAACAGAACATTCGACTACCAGGGACTATAATTTGGTTGGGTGGAGTTTTTGCTAGTATAACCTAAAGATCTTGGTCACTTTGAATATCAGTACGAAACTTCACAATTAACCTACACTGCTGAAGTCAACTGAAAAATGTTGACTCGAGCGGGATTTGAACTCGCACCTTCGGGATACCGGTCCGCCGCTCTACCTGTTGAGCTATCGAGTCCACAGGGATTGGAGGCGAGTTTTTATCCAATTTAAGTGCACGAAATATTCTCGCGACAACTTAACGCTATCCATGAGGATGGATGTGCAGTGTTTCGATTCTATTTCAGAATCATCCTCAGGGTATTATGAAAACGAAACTTCACAATTAACCTACACTGCTGAAGTCAACTGAAAAATGTTGACTCGAGCGGGATTTGAACTCGCACCTTCGGGATACCGGTCCGCCGCTCTACCTGTTGAGCTATCGAGAATATTTCGTGCACTTAAATTGGATAAAAACTCGCCTCCAATCCCTGTGGACTCGATAGCTCAACAGGTAGAGCGGCGGACCGGTATCCCGAAGGTGCGAGTTCAAATCCCGCTCGAGTCAACATTTTTCAGTTGACGTCAGCAGTGTAGGTTAATTGTGAAGTTTCGTTTTCATAATACCCTGAGGATGATTCTGAAATAGAATCGAAACACTGCACATCCATCCTCATGGATAGCGTTAAGTTGTCGCGAGAATATTTCGTGCACTTAAATTGGATAAAAACTCGCCTCCAATCCCTGTGGACTCGATAGCTCAACAGGTAGAGCGGCGGACCGGTATCCCGAAGGTGCGAGTTCAAATCCCGCTCGAGTCAACATTTTTCAGTTGACTTCAGCAGTGTAGGTTAATTGTGAAGTTTCGTTTTCATAATACCCTGAGGATGATTCTGAAATAGAATCGAAACACTGCACATCCATCCTCATGGATAGCGTTAAGTTGTCGCGAGAATATTTCGTGCACTTAAATTGGATAAAAACTCGCCTCCAATCCCTGTGGACTCGATAGCTCAACAGGTAGAGCGGCGGACCGGTATCCCGAAGGTGCGAGTTCAAATCCCGCTCGAGTCAACATTTTTCAGTTGACTTCAGCAGTGTAGGTTAATTGTGAAGTTTCGTTTTCATAATACCCTGAGGATGATTCTGAAATAGAATCGAAACACTGCACATCCATCCTCATGGATAGCGTTAAGTTGTCGCGAGAATATTTCGTGCACTTAAATTGGATAAAAACTCGCCTCCAATCCCTGTGGACTCGATAGCTCAACAGGTAGAGCGGCGGACCGGTATCCCGAAGGTGCGAGTTCAAATCCCGCTCGAGTCAACATTTTTCAGTTGACTTCAGCAGTGTAGGTTAATTGTGAAGTTTCGTTTTCATAATACCCTGAGGATGATTCTGAAATAGAATCGAAACACTGCACATCCATCCTCATGGATAGCGTTAAGTTGTCGCGAGAATATTTCGTGCACTTAAATTGGATAAAAACTCGCCTCCAATCCCTGTGGACTCGATAGCTCAACAGGTAGAGCGGCGGACCGGTATCCCGAAGGTGCGAGTTCAAATCCCGCTCGAGTCAACATTTTTCAGTTGACTTCAGCAGTGTAGGTTAATTGTGAAGTTTCGTTTTCATAATACCCTGAGGATGATTCTGAAATTGAATATCAGTTGGATTGAATGTCATGCCAACAACTAGGCGAGTTCCCGATTTCATAAGATCAGTTGACTTTTCGCTGTATTTAGGGTTGAGTTTGTCGTTATTCATAATATATTATAACATATATTTTATTTTCCTTTATTTGTATAAATATAATAAGGATTCATCAATTATAATATAGTTATGATTGCCAATGAAAATTAACGATTCACCTGTTGTCTTTTTAGGTATGTCTTCGATTTCTTTTCATGGTTCTTTTTTAACCGATGGTTTTAATGGAGTTGGTTTTTTGCTAGCATGGATAATGTCATTTCCAGACCTCTTTAACCCTAATGATAATCCATTTATTATAGCTATAATTGATAATCCTACTCCTTTTATAAGTCCAGATCTTTTTAAAATTTTATTAACTTCCGATTATCTCCAATCATCATAAGACTCTCTCACTTCAGTCCTGCCGGTGGCAAACTCATCTGGATCAGCTACTCTCCATATTTAAAATCGTGGTAATAGAGGAACCGGGCGGGAACCTTAAGCGAAGTATGAAGTGTAGCGCCCAGCATATTACACGGAATAACTAATTAAAGAATAATTTATTCTTAAATTTTACGAGTTTGTCTTGCCTCTATTCCATGCAATATGCTGGGCGCTACTCTTCATACTCTCCATCTGTAGTTTTAAAATTTCTGGTTATATTCCAAATGGTATTGTTATCTCTTTCTTCTGTTGTCACTCATGAAAACTCATAATTAGTTAAAAATCCGAAAGTATTAATCGACTTTTTTATCCTTAAGCCCTTTTTATCCATTAACCATTTTATGAATTTTGGATCAGAAGATTCTGGTTCTAGTAAAAGTGTATCATCGAAAAGAAACGCTATATTACTAGCTTGGTGGTAAGTATCTCTATTACCGAATAACTTTTCAAAAGGTGTCGCTGGTTTTCCTTTGTTTGATAGCCTTTCTAAACCATCCAAGAGATTATCTTTATCATAACCACTTCTTTCTCTTCTTAATTATTTTTCTCCTTTTCATGGTTATAATCTAAATCGTTTAATTCAGTTTCATCCATTTATAATTTACCGTAGATACGATCATATTTGTTTGAATATTGACCAATAGGAGGGCAAATATCAGTTACAATATCATCAATTACCTTTACGTCAGATAAGAACATCATCTCGTCATATGGAAGACGTCTTAAATAAGATCTTATTTCTATGTCAATAGTTTTTGATAAGATGTGAAAGCAAAACTACATTGTCCTAATTTTTTTATCGATATTACTTTTTGTCATATAATCTATTTTATACATACATTCCGCATTTTTTTGTAAAATATTCTCGTATAAAGTTTTAGCGAGTGGAGAATGTAGATGTAAGTTTAGATAGTTAATCATGTATAATTTTGAAATTGGGTCTGTTCAATTGATAGCCGCTGGTATGTTTTTTAATTTATATAAATTCATGTCTAAATCACCGCTCATCGTTCAACTTCTTTTCAATAATTTGCTAACTACAAAACCACAAATAGCAGATAATGTTAATACAATACCAATTTCAGTGCTGTGGTTATCAACTATTGGTTTATTTGACTGGATATTTATATTCGATTTTACAACATTTGGTTTATCATCAAGTGTTTTCAAGTGATGTCATGGTGTTTCTTGTTGGTGTCCCTTTTCCGGTTGCTCCTTTGGTTTTTATAATTGATTTGATTTACACGAAAAACCATATTTGTAGATACTGTTTTAAGACGATTGTTATACCCCTCAATTGGATTTTTTTAAATTATAAGATTATTACTCATTAACCACAAGCTAGTTGAAATAGCTAGGTTTAATATCGTACTGCAATCGCTTATTGAGCTGTTCATGTTCAGAATCCACGTCGACACATCATAGTTTATTACAGAATCTTCAAATACTTTGTAGAATTCTTCCTGAGTTTCAAGGCCTGATGCCATAGACGATACGATAGGTTGCCTTGTTTTTACTTGAGACCTTAGGGGGCAAAAAGGGAAATTTTCAATAGACTGATTGATATACTGTAAACCAATCTGGGTGAACCATTAGAGGTTATGACTACAAATCGTTTATAATCATTTTGTGTGCTATTTGTGTATAAATGATATATAACTCCACCTTTGGTCCTATGAAACATGTTTCTACGAATGTGTTCTATGTTTCTGAAAAATTCACTGGCACCAAATTCACGGCTAATATCACTCATACTCTTTCCTCCTTCCACACGTCTGAGTAATCTTACAGTAAAATACAGATGAAAACGTATAAGGGATGTAATTATAGGATTAACTTCGTTGTTGTGGGTAAGTTGCTCCATTGACACACCGTAACAATAACTAACACAATAAACTGAAAAACATACTCTATAATAACTCTGACTATCATCCCATTTACTTTTTGTGTGATCGGTTGTTATAACTAATGATGCTAATGTAGACACAAAATATTGTGTGTTATTCACATAAATTTTAAAATTGTTGATAGAATAATTTAATATATAACCAGGATATTTGTCTGATAATTTATAACCCTGCACGTATTTTATGTTGGATTCTGGGATTTGTTGCATTGTTCCACCACTCTTCCAGATTTTAGGGAATTTTGGGTTATTTATATACAAGTACTTAGTCATACTCTTATCATTTTTAGAAGTGTCAGAATCGATATTTACTGTACTTTAACGCCAGAGACGCTGTCTTCGAAATATATCGAACTCGAAGTGACAGTTCCACTTTTATCAACATCCACCTTGAAGTTGAATTTCTTCATATCAGCACTTGGATACTGTTTTATAAATTGTTGCTGTAATGTGGATATTTCCTTTGTTATATTTTTCTAGGCATTTTCATAATTATTACTAAGATATTGTTTGAATAAATCGGCCATTTTATAATATACTGTATAATATATAATATGAAGAAAATGGCAGTGTTAATTAATGGAAGTTCTGAAGTAATTGATCTTTAAAAGTAATTAGTGGTAGTACATGATACTTCATATATATTAGTAAAATAGGCAAGTATATTTTGGAACTATAATAATATATCAGATAAAGTCAACAATGAAATAACATATAATAGTGTTAAGAAGACGCTAAATAAACGATATTGGACATTTTCTATGGTTAAGAAGGAGACTGAGAGTTACGGGACTGTAAGTTTACAAGCGAATGAATACGATGGAACGTACTCATTGACTTCTGACAATATCATTAATTTTATAAATTTTGGTTCCATAACTGGTTTCGACCAGAATAAAACCTTCAACGCTAATACAAAGAGGAAAAGCGGACCGGTCAATATCAATTCAGGATTGAAATTTATAAACATCAGTTGTAATATAAGTGACACGCATAACAGGATTTATATGGATGCTAAATCAGATTCATTAGTTAGTTTGGCTATCACAAATACCCAGTCGCTAAAAGGAGGTGTACAACATTATAAAGATATTGGAAGTAAAATAGAAATTGACAAAGGAATTATATATCAACCTTAGTTTTAAAATAAGAGATCAATGTGGAAAGGCAAAAAATGTTGGAGATATACTTTTGGATTTATATATTGTGTAATTTAGATGGACGATGATATTGAGTTAGAGCAAGAATTAAAAGGGATTTATCATAACCCAAAGACAGGCTTTCAAGTTGAAAGGTTATATAACAAAGCATTAGAGGATGGGCTTAATGTTAACAAAAAACTGGTTAAGAAATGGTTAAAGGTACAAGACATACACCAGATAGAAACCAATTGTAAGAAGACATAAGTTCCGACAAAAGTTTGTCAATTACCTTAGTGAGCATATACAAATAGATTTAGTTGATATGGGCAAGTATAAGAACCAAAATAAGGGTCATTACAAAGTATTGGCATCTGTTGAAATACTCAGCAGGTATGCTTTAGCTATACCAGTATATATTCAGCAAGGGAACTTACGAATGAATTGATAGACTGAATGATTTGGTGTATAACCATAAAAATACCAAACATAGCACTATATCGATGAAACCAAAAGATGTTAATAAATCAAATAAAAACGAAATATGGAGCATTTTATTCGGTCAACACTTCTCGGAGTATCGATTGCAAAAATTTAAACTCGGCGATTTAGTTAGGGTATCAAAATACAAGTCTATTTACGGGGTATGAATATTTATTTAAGGGGTATGAAGCCGATTTCGCGGAGGACTTGTTTAAAATAGTCAAAGTTATTCGAGGTGATCTAAATGTATATGAGCTAGAAGATCTTGAAGGTGAATCAATAATAGGAAAATTCTACGAAGAAGAGTTATCAAGTGTCGATAAGAAAGATGATGTATAGAAAGTTGAGAAGATATTAAAGAGGAAGAAAGTTAGGGGAAAGAGAATGGTTCTGGTGAAATGATGCGATAACTTTGGGTGAAGCAACTACCTGAAATATACGAAAAGAGACTTCGACGTTTCGAGCGAAGGGCCTTTGCTCGAAACGTCGAAGTTTCTTTTCGTATATTTCAGGTAGTTGCTTCACCCAAAATTATCGCATCTTGTTATCCTCGACTCCCTACACTGGCACCTATTTCTCAAGATTCTGGTGAAATGGCTTGGATATGATAATAAACATAATTCTTGGATACTTGAAAGTGATATACAAAATATAGATTCATTTATAGATGGCTGAAGGTAGTTTTGATGATAAATGAATAAATTAGCGGAAAAGGTACGAAGAGTACGACAATATGACTTAAGATCAGTTAAGAAATCAGTATGATAATTTATATGATGATTGTGAATCATTAGAAATTGATTACCTTCGAAAAAGACATGTCAGTGATTGTGAGAGTTAAATACGATGATGTTGGAGATAAGCTTAAGCTAATTTATGAAAAATTAGATAGAACAGAGAATGAATCAACATTTATAGATAATGAATATGATGGGACGGTTATTATAGAAGGATCCAATATCAAATAACCTTCTACTGAGTACGAAGAAGTTAAAAATAGTTATGAACATGTCAGTGAAGAAGCTTTTAATTTTGCATTTCGTTAAATTCAAAAAATAGAATAAAGGTTGTGAAAGCTGAGAGAATTTAATTGAGAATTACTGGAAAATGTGATCAAGAGAACAAAGTTAATTGATAGAGAGATTAAGAGATTAACATGACACAATAAGAAATTAGGTGATAATGAAGCATCTAGACAAATGGTAAATAGAACATATGTTAATTATAACAGTCCAATCCTTTTTAAACTTATGGGTGAGAATAGTAATTTCCTCAAAACACCAAGATTAATTCTAAAGTCATGAAAAAATGGTGAACTCAAGTACAGTAGGGATTCAAATAGTAAATAGACAATAAGACAGTTTAAGGAATTTGTTAATAGTATTCCTGATAAACAATCATCTGTAATAACAGATGAACAAGAAATTAATTTGGATAATTATCCATCAGTTGAAACAGAATTTAAATATGATAAAATAAAAGGTTTATCTGATAATGAAAACCGAGAGTTACATAGAGTTCTTGATCCTCCTTCTTCTATTGTGTCTGAGTCAAGAACTGGAGATAATGGGGCACTCCAAACTCCAAGCATATTACTTACAAGATACTATTGACCAAACAAGAGAACAGGTTTCAGAAATAAACAGAAAAGATGATGATAAAGGATTGGATATCGAAGAAAATGAAGAATAAATAGAGCTTCAAGAACGGATTCAGGGATTGGAAAAAGCCAGAGACACGACTATTGAACAACGACAATTGGAAGAAGTGAGGGAACAACAGGAAGAAGATATGAGTAGATTACAGAGAATCAAGGAATGCGCTAAAGAGAATATATTAGGTATCTCTGCAGTTCCCATATGAGTTGCAGGAGTATTAACAACAATTATAATAGGAACACAAACAGCTATCGTTAAAGGTGCACAGGCTACTACAAAGTTTGGTAAGGCAGTAACTAATTTAGTTAAAAAACTAGTTACATTAAAAGTGCCAAGCAATCTCATGGAGAGCTAAAGGATTAACATGACTAGCTTCTAATTTGTGGGTATTAGCAATTGCATTTGCTTGATTTATCTATGACCAGTATAAGCAAAGGTATAAGACATAGAATATTACTTATAGTATGCGGATAACATGGATCGTAAAAGAAGTTAGGGACCTCCCAGATATCGTAAGAGAAAAACTAAATATAATCTAAGAACCGGTAATATAACTGTGGGATAACTGTGAGACAACTTACAATAAAACATGTGTTAACATATAGATGAGTGATAGTAAAGAGGAAACACCTAATCCGAAACACCTAAGATAACACCTGTAGAAAAAACAGGGATGATCAAGGATCCAAAACGAGTGGCTGCTGGTAAGAGATTGGCTCAATTCAGTGCGGAGGCTAGGAGACGTAAAATGAGAAGGCAAATCGAAGATGAGAAAAAGGATGAATCTTACAGTTTTGACCCTAAATATTTATATCCAATAGCTGGTCTTGCAATTGCTGGACTATCTTTTTATTACACATACAGGCAGAACCAACAAGAAGTAGGAACTACAATTAAAAGGAGGCCCAAATAGAAGAGCCTATCAAAAAAAAATCAACACAGACCCATTTGATTAAAAAAAATCACCACCATAATAGACCCAATGGCTAGAAATAAAATAAGAAATGTGTTATAATATATATGTCAACAGTACACAAGAAAGAATTATTGCATGAAGCTTATGATGCTGCCCTTATCTCAGCTGGAGGAGATGATGTAAGTATGGCAGCTAGAAAAGTGGTTAGATTGCCATTGAATACACCGGAAACATTCAATGGAGCAGCTAAACTAGCAGGTACCGTTGCAATTTCATCAATGCTCATCAAATATGATCAAGAAAAGAAGTGGATCCCTACTGATCCATTAAAACTACGTAATTATATACAATAGCAAGTGCTATAGCAGGAGGGTTATTTAATGCTGTGGCTTTCGCCAGTGCAGAGATTTTGTTTCCAAAATTAAATCATACAGGGTACGAAGCCGAAATAACGAGACATAACGAAGCTCTCGAGGATTTGGCAAAAGCTAAAGAAGCATGGTACGAGAACGAAGTGGCCAAAAAGGATAAAATAGAACAAGTAACTAGAAATACGTGCACGCAACAACCCATTGCCATCCCTTCCAATATATCTCTCGAGAATCCAAGTTACAATGATAAGTTTTCAAAATTCTCAAAAAGACAAATCCTCCTGACTATAACTGGAAGAGGACATGCAATAAAAAAAAATTAAAATCCACACAGAATTTGGCCCAAAATAAACAACAATCCAAACAGACTTTCCGTCTTAAAAGTGGAGCATTCTCATAGGTTATCAAACGGATACCGGCATTACGGACAGATCATGATTGAATATTTTTCTGACATTTTTTTGACTTAAAAAATTGATAAATTATACGTTACCTCAAAGTTGGTTACAAATGTCTTTAAGATCTGCTATGATAAGGGTTTATGCTAAGTATTCATTCGGAAGTACAAGACTTTGGTGACGAAGACGAAACGAACTACGAAATCGACGAAGTAAACAAAGAAAACGTGAACGAATTCTGCAGTTTTATCGCTGACCAAATATCAGAAAATACAAAACATACAACAAAATACGACAAGCAAACCTTGTGCAAGTTTTGTCGAAAGAAGAACGAGAAGAGGGAAGTAAAAGACGTACTTTTTCCAAGGCAAAATATCAATAAAAAAGAAAAATGGCGTATAAACCTGCAACTCTTGCGTACTTTCAACTAAGCATTCAGTGGCACCTCAACACAAAGGGTTCAACGGTAAATTTACACACAGACGACTTTAAACGTTTTTGAGAGGTTTTAATCCTGATGAAAGCATTACCAATCGAATACGGTAAAGGTCATCATGCACAAATCACTCTTGAAGTGAGAAAGACTGAAGCGGACAACTGTTTTGCCGAAGGATAATTTGGTGACCAAAAACAAGTAGCTTTGCAGCGAGGGATAGAACACTCGTCATCCAGAAGAGTTGTCAAGGCCATGACAGTCTTTGAATGCTTTCTCCGCTTTCCACACAAAGATTTCATTGCCTCAATCAGGATTTGTTCCCTATGAAATGTCACCCCATTGAAGACATTAGGATGTATTTTTGGCTCGAAACAAAAATGCAAGGTAAACAGCCACCAGGTAACTCGCTGCAAAGCTACTTGTTTTTGGTCACCAAATTATCCTTCGGCAAAACAGTTGTCCGCTTCAGTCTTTCTCACTTCAAGAGTGATTTGTGCATGATGACCTTTACCGTATTCGATTGGTAATGCTTTCATCAGGATTAAAACCTCTCAAAAACGTTTAAAGTCGTCTGTGTGTAAATTTACCGTTGAACCCTTTGTGTTGAGGTGCCACTGAATGCTTAGTTGAAAGTACGCAAGAGTTGCAGGTTTATACGCCATTTTTCTTTTTTATTGATATTTTGCCTTGGAAAAAGTACGTCTTTTACTTCCCTCTTCTCGTTCTTCTTTCGACAAAACTTGCACAAGGTTTGCTTGTCGTATTTTGTTGTATGTTTTGTATTTTCTGATATTTGGTCAGCGATAAAACTGCAGAATTCGTTCACGTTTTCTTTGTTTACTTCGTCGATTTCGTAGTTCGTTTCGTCTTCGTCACCAAAGTCTTGTACTTCCGAATGAATACTTAGCATAAACCCTTATCATAGCAGATCTTAAAGACATTTGTAACCAACTTTGAGGTAACGTATAATTTATCAATTTTTTAAGTCAAAAAAATGTCAGAAAAATATTCAATCATGATCTGTCCGTAATGCCGGTATCCGTTTGATAACCTATGAGAATGCTCCACTTTTAAGACGGAAAGTCTGTTTGGATTGTTGTTTATTTTGGGCCAAATTCTGTGTGGATTTTAATTTTTTTTTATTGCATGTCCTCTTCCAGTTATAGTCAGGAGGATTTGTCTTTTTGAGAATTTTGAAAACTTATCATTGTAACTTGGATTCTCGAGAGATATATTGGAAGGGATGGCAATGGGTTGTTGCGTGCACGTATTTCTAGTATATACATATAAAGAAAGATACATACACAAAGCGAAAATTTTTCTCCCTAGTAATCACCACGTGTGTAAAAGGACTCCACGCACGTTAAAATTAGTATCCTCGCACCGCGCTTCGCGTGGTAGGCGAGGGGACAATGTAATTAAGTGACGCTAATGCAGATATCAATGAAACAAACAAAGCTCTCGATGAACTCAGAACAATCAATCATCGAGGCAGAACATTCAACAAGTAACCGCAATTATCTGATTATTTTAGACCAAGCAATGACATGATTGAGTATCAGTGTTCATTGGACATGTCGGATTATCTGACATGCAAAACTCGTTTAAACATAAAAATTAATTCATATTATAATAATACTGATGGATGAATTCATTTTTGAATGCTATAATTGCAGAGTGTGTGACAAAATGATGATATGTGATAAGGTCAAACAAATGGAAAAATTGTTAAAAAGAAGAGCTAGAAGACCTAATTATGACTACTGCAAGAGGTGCAATGTATTCTGATTTAGTGATGGGGGTGTTTATGTTTTGCAACAAATGTGTTGAAACTATTTATGGATCAGTCAGAGAATACGATAGAGACAACTAGATAAGCTCCAGTAAGTCAGTACACTTGAGGAGTAGACGGATTGAACAGCGGTTAAGGGAGTGAACACGTGAAAACCATAGCGGGTGATTTCATGAAGGTCATTTAAAAAATGATTGAACACAGCTTGATCAGGGGTCGGAACATCTCGAGATGCAATTATTACATCATCAAGCTATGCAGTAACCGCGGAATAAAGCTGTTAAAAAACATCGATGATATTAAAGAATCTAAAACAAGATAGAACTTTGACGACAATTTCTTCGGCGTCGTTTACGGAAAATTGGATTAGGACACTGATTGCGACTGTCCGTATTATAAAAAATCGTGTGAATAAAATATTTTGTACATTATATGGAGTTAAGTAAGCTCAATTTTAAAAGTAACACTATCAGTGTATTAAAGGAAGGTGATGAAATTTGGTTTCATGGAAAGTCAACTGTTAAAGCACTAGGATAGGCCAATACAACTAAACCTACTATAGATCACATAGATACAGAAGATAAGGCAATTTTCGGACAGTTTAAAGGTAAGAACAATTCGTTCCTATCTCGAAACCTTCATGAAAAGATGGTCTTGATTTCTGAACCTGGTGTTTACTCTCTAATTTTTGATTCGAAATTAGAAGCTGCGAAAGAATTCAAGAAATGGGTTTTTCACGAAGTGTTTCCATCAATAAGAAAAACTGGATCTTACCAATTGTCTAGGCCTGTAAAAAATCAAATAAGGCTAGTGCTTGAGACTGACTTGCATTACAAGATAGTGGGTTACATTAAGAGGTACCATCCAAACGCATTGATTAAAGCCGGACTAGGTGAACACCAGGATACAGAAAAAAAACGCATTGAAACTTACAGAAAGGGTTATTGCAGTGGTGAACCAGATTTAATAATTTTGAATCTTCACAAGAGGTACAATGACTCTTACAATGAACCCAAGACTCCAAATAGGAGTGGCAGAGTGTCTGACAGTCAAGAGAAATTGTTGAAACGTTATGAAGAGAACGGTTTTAAGGTGCCGATATCGAACGTTTACGACGCACTCCATAGGAAATAGATGAATATTGTAAAGACGGTAGAATAACATGTGCCTTTTGCCTCAGTCTATTCAAGCGTAAACAATCAAGATGTAATCACATTAAACATTTTCATTGAACTGATTTTTAATTAGGCATTATTTTTCATTTAATCAATTGTCATGCAGCGCTTGCGTAACATTTGGGACATGGCATTTGTTGACGATTTTTTGCATTCTATCAGCGTTCACAGCCGTAATAAATCTTTCTTTCAACTCAGAGTGAGAAATAAACGTGTATTTTTGACCGTTCTTCTTCAACTTGGCTGTCTGGGTTTTGTACAGTTTTCTACACATTCTGGATACACCACCCACATTAATATCCAAATCTACACTACATGATTTTGCCAACTTCTAAACTTCAATTTTTCTCGTCGCAATATTAACAGCTACAAGGGCTTAGCAACATTTGAGCGATGTTTGTAAACTTTTGTACTATTTCCACTTGAAGTAATCACTTGCAAATTGGTAAGTTTGTTATTTAGCTATCGTTATGCACGCGATCAATGACTTTATCAGCCGGAACAGTTCCCTTGAAGGTCGTCCACAGAGAAAGATGAGCGCGCTTCGCCTTCTTTACACTGTCCTTGTAAAAAGTTACACATATGTAACCATTTGTATTAACAGATCCGATTCAACAATTGGTACTAATATTCAAAATCTTGCCACTCAACGATGCGGCGTAGCAGGGATATTCTTCATTCTTCAAATATAACTCGTGCTCGTAGGCAATTAAATTCTTGACACAACTCGTAATGTTCCCGTATAGCGACATTTCTTTAAGCCTTATTGTTTAAGACAAATGGTACGTACAACGAAAAATAAAAATAACATAGTTTCAAAAAATTCCAATCACTCGAGGGGAATCCATAAGATAACACTTAAAGACTTATCATTTCCATTCCATATAGATGAGCGCACATGACAAAAAATTTATCTCAGGTAATAATATAGATATGATAGACCGAAATCAATTAGTACATGAGCTATTAAGTGGAATCACTGAGAGCGAACTTAAACAGTTGGTTAATCTCAGAAAAAACATGAGACCAAGACCAGTCCCTAAAACAAAAAATCAGGTCAAACAGATGGTTCACGGATATGAGGAAAACATAATCCCGCCACCACTTAAATTCCGAGTTGGGTATAAGCCCACACCTTAACCACGAACTAAAAAGCCATTGGATGATTACAAACCTATTCCTAAACCAAGAACCAAAAAACGTGTTAAACAGGTGGCTCAGGGATATGAGGAAAACGTAATTACTTATCCCAAAAAGAGATCCGGTTAATAGATTTCAGATTAGAAGAAACAATATTATCTCGCAGACCTGCAAACCAACGAGGAAGCACTTTCATGGATCTATTTGGTCATTGTATGGAAAAAATAAAAGGATTAAAACAAGGAGTGTCAATTATATTAGATTTGACTATTAAGACACGTAACGTCTTCCTACTCGACGATAGATCTGTTCAGGAGTAAGAAAACATTCGAGATGGGTATTATAAGAACGGTGATTACGAATATGAAATTCCATATGAAAAGATTATCAATCAGACGAAGAAAAATTTCATGTTCACTGAATATATAGACAAAACATATAGACCATTTATTATAGATTTGCCAAAATTCGATAACAATGACATGTATAAATTCATGCTTTACATTTATTAAAAAAGAATTTTAACATATTATCAATGAAAAAAAATAACCCAAATCCGATGTAAAATAATTCCGTACGATGACAAGCAATTCATCAAGGAAAATAAGGCAGACTAAAATTGGATTCCTACTTTTTCAACAGAAAAAACGCAGACAGTAGGAGATGTGGAGAAAACAAATGCGTGGTCGATTACGTTTGGGATCAAATCAAAAGTAAAAGAGGATTCAAGACATACGATTATCACAAATTGAAAAACGGAATATATGAATACGTGTTTAACCTCCCTATGGTAAGCACAGAAGAGTTAGTTACTTCGGTTAATCACTCCAATGTGTGAATACATGCATTTGACGCAACATGCAGAATATTCCTAACACATTCCAACATTCACACTGACATTGTTCTGGTGTGCAAAGCTAAAGATCATTATTCCCATAACAGATCGCAATTCGAAATTAATAGCAAGCAAGGCGAACCAAGGGAGATGTGACAATCTATTAAAACATATGAATGATCCCAAATAGACTAGAGGCCATGAAAACATAACAAAAATAAAAACTGTTGAAGATATCATTAATCTCAACAAAAAAGCAAACGTAATAATCTTACCTGAAAACATGAAAATGAATACAGCCATTGATACTTATGTCAATAACTCTAAAATGTATATTAAGTATTTGCACTGGAATAACAGAGGCACATTAGACGGGTTCATAGACCACAACAAAAATATGAATCTTCTTAATGAGGAATACAGTACAAGAAAAACTATTTGTGACAAATTATTTGAAACATACAAAAGATATGATTTCAAGTGGCCGAAACAATCATATACATCACTTGCACCCTCGCTCCTTAAACAGCAATGCCGATACCTTCCGCAACAATCAACAGTGTGAAAACACGAAAAATATTAGACGATTACAGTCCTAGGGCTTTACAATGGTGTAGTACAGACAATATATCTGATGTTTTTATCAACGTCGATATTTGCTAATCATATCCCAACGTATTATGAAACAACAACATCCCAATGCCTATTCATACTAACCACGACGTCATTGAAAAATTCAATTGCAAAAGTGACGTGAGGGAAACGGGTGAGTTTTACATGGATGAAACCATTCTCAATAATTGTGGATAACCCATAAAAATAGAAGCAGGATTTTATAGCAGTGATTTGATATCATACTTAATTGATACTCTAAATATTCCAACTTCACAAATCAGACATAAAATCGTAACAAAAAGAGCGCTGATACTAGGTACAGTCAAGCGTTTCATAAGGTACATATTCGACAACTTTCCAGAAAAGGAAGCAAAATATAATTAATGGCAAACAGTTTCATCAGTGAGTTGGGTAGAAAATACATTAGAACAAATCATGGATTCACATGCACAGACTAAGACACCGCTATGTGTTGTTGGACATCCGCAATGCCCGAAAGAAGAAACTTTACAATAGATCACTATAAGTCTATTAATAAAAATTATTGCCCAGCAAATAATCTTAAGGAGCGACATATCGCACATAAACGCATCTGGATATTTCGAAATACTTTAATAATGGCTAAAGTTTCATGTTCATGTCTATTTTTGTGATCGTGTAGGTTATTTAAGCCGAGGAATATTTGTAAACATATCTTACTCTGATGATGTGGCTTGCAAAGTGACAAAAAGTTAGCCGTTATTAAAGCATTTCAAAATATCCAGATGCGTTTATGTGCGATATGTCGCTCCTTAAGATTATTTGCTGGGCAATAATTTTTAATTCCAGACTTCCGTTTTCGCCTGGTATTTCGATATTCAAGATCATTATAGTAATACATATTTAATTAGCGAACAATCATGTGATAAAATATTGACTGACAATACTAGTATAAACAGATTAGTGGTCTCCGAAACTATTTTAAAATGCCAGCAACTCATAGAAGCGTGCGGTGGTAAGGATTCCGTTCTTTATGGCTATAATACAGATAGTTTATATATAACTAATACTGAGATGAAATTCAAAGATAAGAAAGACGTTACATTTAAAACAAATGAAGTAGACAAAGCATATATTACCGACTCCGTATTGACATACTTCGAAAGATATCATAGAGAAAGCATGGATAAAAACGACTATGAAAAACACAAATGGTAAAGGTTGGATATATCTCAAACTCATTAATTATTCATGAAATAACTAGCCAACCATACTGACGAATCTTAGGTCACATGATTATACCAGAAACCAGGTGAAGTATTTGACGCTATTAAAAGCCGGGGAGGGTTTCGATATCAACAGGAAAGAGTTGGGGCTGAATAAATAAATCAAATTGAATTAATTTCGATTTAGTCCAAGGACTGAATTCATTTTAATCCAGCCCTAGGTCTAGATCAAAATTAATTCAGTCCTTGGACTAAATCAAAATTAATTCAGTTCTACGACTGGATTAAGATTAATTGACTCCTTCCACTGGGTGAAAAGTTATTCATCTTTAGCGTAACATCAAATAAATTGTGTCTCAAAAAAGTGCCTAAACTTTGCTCTCCTGCATTAAAAACATTTCTGGGCACTTTATACACAAATTTTACTATCATATCGCAATTAGTGAAACACAACAGCATGATTTTAGCTGCCAGATATTTATGTAGAACTGAGCAATATATTTCAAACACATACACATTGAATAAACCAGTTAATGGCTTCTCACACAACTATATTAAATTTAACTTCGAATAACACTTTACGTTTCGGTTATTAACTAATTTTTAAATTGGTTTATTGTTACATTGCAATGACCATTGATGTTAATTGAATTGTGCGCCCTGTAATTCGCAGATCACGCTACATTAGTATTTAAAGGTATTTGTTCGTCATTCAAGTCATCCAATAAAGAATCAACATCATCAACATTCAATACAGACATTTTTGAATCATTTGTCACATTGGATAAATTAATAGTAAACTTGAACTTGGCCTGTTGAGCATCGTACGTAATATTTCAAGTACGACTTGGTGTTCTTCCTTCGATTTCTAGATACCGAGAAACGAGTTGAAAAACGAGGCAAAGCCGAGTTTTTTTAACGAGTTTCGAGGTATGTAGAAATCGGAGAAAGAACACTAAACGAGTGTTTGAATTTACTTCTCAAACGAACCAGTATTTTAAGCAAAAATCCAGCCGGAAGTTGGAAAAATTTAGATGTAATATTTCTCTAATTTCTAATTACTGATTAATTATGTATTTCTTTTGTTTTTGCTTTATGAGTTATTAATGAGTTTGAGAAATACATGTAATAGACTGCTTTAACTCACCATGTAGATTCAGAATATTTGAAATTTTTTTCTCCTGCTCTTTTCAACTCATTTCATATCCTAAAAGTGCATCATGAACACGACCACTTCGGCTTCTTATAAGCTGTTCTTCTACATTTGCATTGAGCAACTGGATAACGCATGCCATACGAAGACCATGACTAGTTTTTCTTTTCGAGCCAATGGCACCACACAGACTTTGCACAATATTGTTTAAGGAATGAATTCCAACGGCACAATTTTTAAATTCAAATCCTCCATCGTTAAACGGTTGAAAGTAGAATGCATTTGCCTTTACGTTCACACGAATCTTGCTAACTAGTTCAAAGTAATGTTTATAAATATTAACCAAACAACGTTCGTGACTATCATTTTGTTTTCTTGACACAAATGCTTAACCAGTCTACACCTCTTTTTTATGTCTGCTATACCACCGTGAAATGTTTTTGAAATGTTTTCCCGGCAAACTATGGTCTTATCGTCTTCTATTTTAATATCGTCTAAGCGCATTTGGCGATGTTCTTGAGAACGCATTCCGAATATTTTCCCGTTATAGAAATATATACTATGTAGTAATGTCTTAACTGATGCTTCACCCAACACGCCTTGCTGCTACATTTGTTTTTCCTCTTCATCGCTTACAGGTTCTTTCTCAGCCTTCTCATTTGTAACTTCTCTGGCATGAACTTCTTTCATTTTAGGATCGAGAATCCGTCTTAATCCTAAAAAGCTAGAAAAGAAAGCAGACCATTTAAATAAAAATTTCATTTACTAACTGCAATTTTCCTTGAAAGCAATGTCATTTCAATTCAGTTTGCTAAACTCACCACATATTAGATTTGTCAAGCATATTAACATAATCTCGATTCTTGCCCTCGAGGTGTCTTTTAAGACCAGAAACCACTTGATATAGTGTCCTAGCAGGATATCGTATTCCTTTTTTGTTAGCAACTTCTTCTACAAACTTTCCAATCCAAAAATTTAACGACAAGGGCGTCATCTTTTCCCACCATTCGATATCCAATTCGTCAATATCGTCTAACGATATACTTAAGCTTTTTTCCTTGACCACAGCAAGTTTGTTCTCCATATCCGGTATCCGGTCCTCGAAGACATTTATCTACTGCTTATCCTTGTATCGGGTTGACAACCGCACAGCACTTTCCAACATTTCTTCTTCTTTGTCATAGATTCGTGATTTCCGAAAAAGCTTAGAGGTCCTTCCTGACCATTTTCTTTCTTTCTCGAAGCCATGTTCACCTGAACTTGAATGTTCTACAGCCTGTAGCTCATTTTCATAGTTATTAGAGTGCATCGTTCAAATAAATACTTTCAACTTCATGCTTTTAAATTCTATTGAATTTTACAAATTGTTGAAAACTAATTGCACGGATTGAAATCCGGCCCAGTCCTCATTGTCGGATTTGAAATATTGCATAACGGTCGAGCAGGAAGCGGGAAAACGATGTTGCAATGCAAAATGGTGAACGAGGAAGAAAATCCATCTGTGTTGGCATTTACAAATAAGGCATAGAAAATGTTAAAAACAGACTAATATGTAAGAAATACATCAGTAAGGAAGACGGTGACGTAATATGCTTCACATTCGATAGTTACTTCTTTGAGTGGAAAGGCAGAGACCTCAGTGGTCTGAAGGTCAAAACAATATTCCTCGAAGAATTCCCTATGATTCCCAACAAATAGATAACTAAAATTTATAAGGCCTACACTTTGTACAACAATATTGTATATATGTATGGCGACCCTAGCCAGTGCTCACCAGTAGAGAGGGGTAGTCAAATTCACTACGATTACATAAAAAGCAAGACCTTACAAAAAATGTGCCCAAATATTGAAACCCTACAATACCACAAGTAGACAAACAGATACGACAAAAGAATTCACAATATGTTAAATATTTGAAACACTGAAAAGTTTACCCATGTTTTGAACCAGTTGGAAATTTTTACAAAAACATCTGTTATCTGAATTCCACAAAATTAAGGGTAAACACTGAATGCTGTAAAAGATTTATCTACGAAAGTGGCAACAAACATATTACCATCGATTTCTAATACGACAATAAGAGGGAAACATGATGTTTGTGAAGGAATGTCAGTAATTGCAACCGTCAATAATAAGGACAAAAATATTTTCAATACAATGGAATTCAAAATAGACGAAATACACACGGACACAAATAATGTCAGGATAAACTATAAATGGTATGAAGAAAGAGAATTAGCAGAAAGTTTTATTCCATCATTTGCGTAACAGTGCACAAGAACCAAGGTACTGATATACATGAACATTACAATATTGTTGATTGCAATAGAATGGATAAAAAGTAATTGTACACATCATTATCAAGAACCAAATATTTCCAATACATTCATTTACACAAACATACATTAAACAACATTTACTTCAACAGAAAAATGCCAGTATTAGAGCTATGCAGTGCTAAGTTCAATAGTTTATACAAAAATGGTGAAATATGCAAAGAGGTATTCGATAACGGTTGTGTATATATTGGTTCCACATGTGAGGAATTAAAAAGAAGGTTAAAATGACATCTGTTTAACAAGAATAGTCAAGTTTATAGACACAAAAAAAAGTCTAAAGATCCAACTTGTAGTTTTAGCTCCAATTAATGATAAGAAAAGTTTAGAGACAGTCGAAAATAAATACATATCTGAATACGCCGAAAAAAATGATAATAAATTGTCAAACAAAAGATGTAACCCACAAAACACCGAAAGGTTGAATACAAAGTTGAAATAGAAAATTAAGAAAAACTAAAAAAGAGAGTTGCTATCTTAGATAAGAAAATAGTAATAAAGAATGACGAAAAAAATAAGTTGTTTTTTAATGCGACGGTTGATAGGAAAAGAATAAAACCATGGCAAGATACAACAAAACGTCAAAAGAACAAACAGTAATAAAAATTGAGGAAAAAATGAGAGACAAAAAAAAAGAACTAACATTATACTTCAATTAAATAATTTATTTATATGTTGGTATCCATTATGTGGAGAAAATATTCACTCTTTTACTTTGTTAATATATTGGTATCCATTATATCGAGAAAATATTCATTCCCTTACTTTGTTAATATATTTGTATCCATTATGTGGAGAAAATATATGTATATTACAATTAATTATATATTGGCATCTATCCTGTGGAGAAAATACTAACTTAATTTATAGATCCTGTTTTATGAAAATCACTAGGTAGAATCATAACAAGAAACCGAATCTTTCAACCATTTGAACACACGTTTTTTCGATTCAATCAAGTAATACACAGAAAAATGGCTTTAGTAATTCAGTCCATTTTGGGGGATATTGATTCATGACCCCTGAAAAAATGAGTGTGAGTTTTCGAAGTGACATCACAAGTAGTTGTCCTGCATAAGTAATTTGATGTCCGTTACTAAGCTAGACTTCTCTTCCTCAAGTCGCTTCGTATATTCATTTTGGATTTTTAGTTCGGTTTTAAGTTCCTTAATTTCAGTCCTACACAGTAGTAAATCAATTCTAAGATGTTTCATTTCTTCTTCATTTCCCCCATAAGCTTTAAAGTGCCTATGACATGAATTTGTTTTTTTCACTTTTCAGTACATTTTATAGCGTAGAATTGGAATATAATACTAAAAATTTTATTTTCGCAAAATATTTCGATGTGCGAACGAGTTAAAACAGCAAAAATTATAACATAAATGGGACGGAGCCTGGGACTAGTTAATTACCAATAACTAAGGCTGTCACGGCTAAACGTTTAAACGTTTAAACGTTTAGAAAGATCGATATCCGTTTAGTAAATTACTAAACGTTTAACCGTTTAACTTTAAAATGCTCAGTATTTCAGCAATCTACCAGCAAGACAGTGTGTGAAACCGTCAGTAAATGCTAGCCTCTTTTGCTGCGGTATAGAACGGATTAGTCTGCGTCGCAGACGTACCGGTACATAAAAGCAGACGCAGGTTAAAAGCGGTTAAAGCTGTTGTGCAGTACAGCATCTGCCAACTGCGTTTCATATCACTCTGCTTCACCTTACTCATGTTACTCTTTTTCATATTATCCTACATCTCATGTTACTCCCGGCTGGCGGGAAACTGAAAAGCTAAGTTTCCTCAAGCAGTCGTGTCACTTGCTTACTCGTCACTAACTGTATTCACCTCGCGTCACTTTGTACGCTTTGGTTTTCGTGTTCCGCTTTTTTTTTCCATATTGGCAAACGCGTCATGCCGTCGTTTAAAAAAACACCAGTCTCCGATATGAAGCGGAAGTTTTGCACTGATGAAGCACTGACGGGCCCTTCCATGCTTGCGTCAGTTCTCTTCCCCCGCTACAAGAACCTGTTCTTCGTCGACCAAGAAAGCAGAGCAGCTCCCTTCGACGCCATGAGGGAAGAAATAAAACAAATCACACCAGTGGTTGTCGATAAGGGCCAGTTGCAAAAAAGTCCAAACCTGCACCCAGAATGGACTTTTTGCTTGCAGGTTCTTGGAGATATACTGCAAGCGAAAATGCAGACACAACTTAGGACTCCTTCAACGAGTTCGCGGCGTACTTGCAAACAGCTCAAGCGGACAACGGAACCGACCCTCTGCAGTGGTGGAAAGAAAATGCTTCCTGTTTCCCAGCAATTTCAAAAGTAGCGCAGAAATACCTCGCAATACCTGCCACGTCTGTTCCGTCGGAGAGAGTGTTTTCGACGGCTGGCAATATTGTAAATCACAAGCGAAGTTGCTTGCTGCCAGATAACGTAAACATGCTAATTTTTTTGAATAAAAATGCTAAATTGTGAAGTTATTTAATGTTCACTGTATATTGACAAAAAAAGATAACTTTGCTTTGCTTCAAAATTTCGCATCCAATTTTGCGCTTTTACATCCTTGCCACTTCCGGTCTTTAACCCCCAGGAGGTAATTGCTGGTTGGAAACAAACGTTTAAACGTTTAAACGTTTATGAAACATCCGTTTAAACGGATACTAAATTAAACGTAAACTGACAGCCTTACCAATAACCAAGCATGTGACGTAAAGAACAGGGCATCTTGCTGTATGAGCAATATGTCGTTGATTAGCGAAGAGATTGTTTCAAGCGATATAAGCTATGTCTCAAGCTGTTCTTCACAATCGAATGATTCACAATCGAGCGAAGATGAAGTATTTTTATCTGAGACACAGTTCGTACCGTATCAAGATGAGCCACTGGCAGATTCAGACGAAGAAAATGACGAAACGAGCGACGAAGAAAATGATCTTGATGGGCTTACTCAAAGCGTTTTGGTTGCTCGTCTTGAGCAAAAGATCAAATTAGATTCGTGGTAAGAAGTTTTTATTGAAATGAGAAAGTATGCATTCTTCAATTTTAAAATATCAATCAGCCATGTTTACTTGAACTTAGGTGCTCCTGTGGAAAATGTCGCACTGATCATTTGGTTGGTGCTCGAGAGTATAGATGCTGTCGTGAAGTAACCGAGGCGCTGGGGAAACTAACTTTTGACGGCAGCATTGAAAAGATATCATGTGTTACGCTGCACAAAGATTACGAAGCCCTCACTAACGAAACGGTCCTTCTTCAAGTCGGTCCTTTGCTAAAAGACAAGCATGGGAGAAGTTATCGACGTCGTTCTTTGGTTTCAATCAAGGCGTAAGGATATAAATTAAAATAAAGTTGCTATTAAAGAAATGTCAGTAATCTTGGCAACGCTACAATCAAATGAATTTATACCTTTGATTCATTAAGGTATCTTCGTGCCGTGGGATATCGTTGGCTTGCTCGCTGGTTGTTTGGTTACATGGGTCCAGAAAACACAAGACCTTTGCCAGCATGCACATACAACCAAATAAGGGAAAAATACAGAACTGGCGGTTCAACTGGTTATGCTGAAAGCAATGAACGGAGTTGATACTAAAAGTACTGCTATATTAAAATACTTTTTTCCCTTCAACCATATTTAATGGAAATAGTTTATTAAAGGCAAGACCAAGCATTAAAACAAATTGACTTTATATGTACAAAAGCATAATTATGTGGGACAACTTTTTGCTGGATGTCCTTTTCTAGGTTGACCACATTTCCGGCATGTAGGAGCTTTTCTAGATTTTTCACTTGAATGTGGGCCATTATTTATTGCAGCACAAGCATCTTGCATCCTGGTTTGTTCAATTTCTACAGAAAAGCATAACACAAAAAGATTAGGGACAAACAATCCATTAGACTTTTGATAATAATTATACTGGGTACCACTTTTTAGAACTACGAGTAAATGTATGAAACTTACCAGAGGGGAAAAGCTTAACTGGATTGATACTTCTTTCGGTCTCAGCTTTCTTTATGGCATCATCTTTGCTGGCTCTGTTTGGAAATTGTGTCACCAATGGCAAAGGTTGAGCTGCCTGATACCTTTTGGTAACGGCAGCTAGGTCAGAAATAGAAGTGGAGAAAAGCACTTTTCGGATCTCAGTTACGTACTCTAAAAGTAATATAAAATTATTTAAACAATGAAAAGATGTTTGCGTATGTGTAATTGAAGCTTTTTACAGTAATCTTTTGCCTTACCATAAGTGTGTGGTGTTCTTACATCTCGAACAATTTCTTCTCCCAGTTTGTATTTGGGATAGGATACTTTTTTATACACTTCTCCACTTTTGCTTGTTGCCTTTTTCCTTCTCAGGTTTTCATTAAAATGCAATGCTGCCAGCACAATCCTACATACAAAAAAAAACTATATTTTACTGTCATGTTCTGATTTGTGAAAGCATTGCACATTGGAAAGTACTTATAATATTGACTAAAGGATGTTGCAACCTGCCATATGAGCCCATCCATGAGAAGCAAAGCATTTTTGGATGCCAAAAGTTAAGTGTGGAATGAAAGCCCTCGAGGCAGCTGGTTTGAGCATCAGGTGAAAGCTTTTTAACAGCATTTTGAAGAGGCTTGTTGTTGAATATTGCTGTCATCTTCTCATGTGCAATAGTGCCTATAATGTAAATGAGCAGGGTTTTTGTACTGTCCTTAAACAGCTGCAGGTCTGTAGCCAACAGGGGTGTGTGATACACCAAATTTCAAAAGCATATCATTCTATGATATTATTTTTCTCACCAGTCTAGTTGAGGCTAATTTATAAATTAGACTAAATTCTATATTATAATAACTTCCCAGTAAAATAAACAAGATGTAAATAGTTCCTGATTTTTACAAGTTCACTCACCATTTTTTATCCATTGCCGGGGTTTGATCAATTCCTCATGTGCACATTTACTAAATAATTCATTTTCATGATCTTCATGGACATTTGAAACATGTTTTAAAAATGAATAGAACTTAGCATGAATCATTTCACCAAAACCTTCCTTTGTGGAAATTGCAGACCAGTATAAATGTCTCCTGACACCTTTAACCCAGCTAAGTATAATTTCACAACCTTTCTCCTTCCCTGCTTGAAGCATTTTCTTGGTGACAGACCTAGCAACATGCCATATGTCATAGAAGTGTTTTGTGCTTTTCTGGGTCTCTCTTATCCACTTTGCAATGCTGGTATGGCGATCCGACACAAACTTCTGAATACAAATTCCAGCTTTCTGGAGAAATGAAAAACATCGCTTTGCCCCTTCCAATTCCATTTGATTACTACCACCAGTTTCATTGGCCTAAAAGCAATTAAATTTTGAACTATAATTACTGTAATACTTGATAAAAATAATAACGGTATTTCAACACAAAGCAATTATTGAAATAGCACTAATATTGTACTAGGAACAAGGAACATTTGCTGAAATGTGTTGACATAACATACCTGGAGTGGCTCAAAATGCACTAGTTTGTCCAATGGTGAACAAAACATGGAATAACAGCAGTATTTAGCAGAATGGCCCATTGAATCAAATCTGCCATCACCATTCCAAGTAACATTTTCCATACTTCTTATTTTGCTTAGGAGCTTCCCTTGATGTGCTTCCCAATGCTTTAGGATTGATGGCAGAATAAATTTTTTCTGGTGTCGGAAAAATGTTCTGATGCTAATGGCTGATATCCCAATATGTTTGAGTGTAAGTAATATCTTGCTCACAGAAGCACCAGCCAACAAAATACCAAAACTCAGCATCATATTCCCCATGGGATATTTTCCAAAAGCCAATGGCTGGGAATCCCATTTGAATGCACCATCGCCACATTCTGGACAATTTTGAATCATTGTTACCATTGTTCCATTTTTTACTGTCTTAACTGAGGGCTTGTTGTTACGGCATTTGAAACAAAACATTGAAAACAAGTTAAGGAGAACACTGTAGAATACCAGGAATTTTGGCTCTTCTTCAGGTTCCACATTTTGGCTAAAACTACAAACACAGTGATTGTTATACATTAATAATTTAATGATCACAATGGTAATATAAGTTATTGTACAACCCCCACCAAATGGTACATCCAGTGGTAACAATTTTCCTTCCAAACTAAGGGCCCCAGGTTAATATTTATAGGAGAGTGGGATTACATTTATTATGATGAAGGTGCTTACCTAACACAATTTCTTGGTTTCTTTGGAGATGCTTCACCACATGTATCTACCTCACTCTCTGTCATTGATTCATCTTCAGGAGCATATTCTTCAGAGCTATCATCAACTTTCTCGGGTTCTTGAAATTCATGTTCAGTCTCACTTCCATCTTTTAAATTTAAAGCAATGCATTCTTCTCCCGTGTGGTCTTCATTTTCCTATTGACGAATAGAAAGTGATTTATTTGACCCTATAGTGCAGTATGATAAGCTATGTATGTTTTGCCAAAAAACTTTTCTTAAGATTATAACTTCTATTAACTTACTAGTTTGCCTTCCTGGTCCTTGAGTTTTTCTTGTAACTTCATTGTTTTTGCTCTAAGTCGCTCGAGTTTTCTTTTCAAATTTTTCTTGTCACTTTTGTGCTTTGGACACCTTTCACATGTCTTAGCTTTGCTGTTTTGTGATGTTGTCACTGTGTTATGGGGGGAGACACAAGCAGCTAGAGCTGAGGGAAAATTATTGGATAATGACACTAGGGACGATGGGGGTTGACCCGAGGAAAGTTCGGTTGTTGGTAGCTCTGGTGGTGATATTGGTAGTTGAAGTGTGGGCAAGGAAGGTTCAGATAGTGACTGTGGTTCTATTGGTGATGAAATGGTTCTTGTTTGTGGCAGATAGTCGCGTTCAGCAGCACGGATAAGCTGTAAAAATATTCATAAAGAAATAAAAAAAACAGCGAAATACTAAGTCTGTGAGGTAAAAGGCAAGAATTTGCACTATATAAATATTTACCAATCTTTTTTCTTTGGTCGATATTGTTTCATTGCAATCAGTATCTGATGATCCCGCCGTGTCGATCGTTGGCACAGAGCCCCGAGCCAAAAAGCATTTTGTACCACGTGAATCAAAACTTGTAAGTTCCTTAGCGAAGCGCTTCGTAAAGCAGCTGTCAGCGAAATGAGCAGAACATAAAAAGATTTTACTTGAGTATTTGGACGGATCGAAATCCGTTCGATGCCGCCTAACAAATTTCACCGATTTCTTTCTCACAGCTGGGTCTTTTGGAAAACAATGCATGGAAATCCCCTGAGTATCACCACTATTTGTGCATGATACTTTATTTGGTCCACCAGCAACACAAAAGGTCTTACAACGTCTTTGTTTAGCGATAGAAACATTGCATTCATCCATATTCGTGACTCTTCCTGAAACATGTGCCCTGTTCTTTACGTCACAATAAGTAATTCGACACTTTTTGACCGCGCGTGTAGTGAACCCGATTTTAACGCTAAAGCAGACATCTCTAAAGCTTTATAACTTTTTTTCTATTTACTTCTAGAATTTCTGCTTTTCAAATTCGTTTTTAGCACAGTCTAATCTACAATATTATGGTCTGAAAAAATTCGTGTCATAGGCACTTTAACACAACAGTTGTTTTTGACATCACAAATATCAGCTCTTAGGTTTGCCAGCTCCTTCATCAAAGCAACGTGACCACAAACAATTTCTGACACAGTTTGCTCACCGTTTTCAAAGGTTATCCCCTATCTCTGGATTGCAGCGTCCTCATTTAATTCGCTGCATGACTCTCCAGTGGAGATTTTCTGGTCCTTATTGATCGATCGTTGTCCTGTTTCGTTCACAAACATTATGTAACATTTCTCTCAATGCAGTGTCTTCCTTTCCGTGTAACATAAGGAGACAAGTAGAAGTGTACAATCTAATGGAACGGTCGGGGAGAGAGAGTAAGTGAGTGAGTGAGTGTGAGAGAGAGAGAGAGAGAGAGAGAGAGAGAGAGAGAGAGAGAGAAAATACTTTTTAAAGCTCAGAATCACATCAATATTACAATTGTTTTTCATGCAAGCCGAGATCTGCATAGAATAAATATATGTGCATAAGTACTGTTATTACATTTTCAACTTTATACAACATCACTGTTGCTGGGAACTGAAGGAAGAGGCTTGATCTATAAAAAACTTTAAATCCGGTGGGACTTTTGAAAGCCCCACAGGAAACCTACTTATTTGCCTGAAGATCGTTAACAACGTGAAATTCGGAGTAGCAATGTGACAAATCTATAATATCTCACCGTATATGTATGTATATATATATATATATATATATATATATATGTATCTTCAGAGAAAACGAAAACAAAAAATAATAGTAATAAAAATAATAGTAAAGATACGGAATGTGCTATAGTAATGTTACTTATGTCTTGCTGTTATATCTTGCTTGTTTTAACTGAAGCGAATAAGAAGTGTCAGTGACATGATTTACAAACATCTCCTTGGGGAAGACACAATTATTTGGATACCTTTGCATACTGGTTCTCTTGCACTCCACCTTCCATTGGATTGACAGGTAGTTCTCCGTTGCCCAATGAGTACGTAATCTTTATTACACTGGAATTGTAACTCATCGCCCTCGCGATATCCTTTTCCGACAATTAATCCATTTTTCAACTCGGTAATTCGGCGGCAGGTTGTTAAACGCGGTTGAGTAGGCCGTCTTGGAGCTGAAAGATATATATATATATATATGTGTGTGTGTGTGTGTGTATACGTAAGAAAATAAAATTTGTTGGGTAGCAATGAAAAAGAAACAATAATACAGGAACGCACAAACGTTTTTGCTTTATTTCAGCTCTCCAGGTGCAAATACATTAAAGAGTATTTATGCTATTTATAATATTTTATACTTTTCTAAGTGTTGCGTATATTGAGTATTTGCACTGCAATAACAGAGGCATATTACACTGGTTCATTGACCACAACAAAAATATGAATCTTCTTAATGAGGAATACAATACAAAAGAAACCATTTGTGACAAATTATTTGAAACATACAAAAGATGTGATTTCAAGTGAACCAATCAATCATATACATCACTGGCCCTTTCACTCTTTAAACAACAATGTGGATACTTTTCGGAATAATCATTTAGTGTGAAAACACGAAAAATATTAGACGATTACTATCCTAGAGCTTTACAATGATGTACTACAGAAAACATACCTGATGATGTTTTCAACATCGATATTTGCTAATCATATCCCAACATATTATTAAACAACAACATCCTAATGCCTATTTATACTAACCACGACTTCATTGAAAAATTCAATTGCAAAAGTGACCTCAGAGAAACGGTTGAATTTTACATTGATAAAACCATTTTCAATAAATGTGGATTACTCATAAAAATAGAAGCGGGATTTTATAGCAGTGGTTTGATATCATACTTGATTGATACTCTAAATATTCCAACTTCACAAATCATAAATAAAATCGTAACAAAAAGAGCACTGAAACCAGACACATTCAACAGCTTCATTAGGTACATATTCGACAAGTTTCCAGAGAAGGAAGCAAAATTAATGGCAAATAGTCTCATCAGTAAGTTGGGTAGAAAATACTATAGAATTAATTATGGATTCACATGCAGACTGTGACACTGCTATGTGTTGTTGGACATCCGAGCTTATTTATCTTTGATGCCACTGATCGATCGTCGTCTGTTTTCGTTCACAAACACTGCGTAACATTTCTCTCAACGCATTATGTTCCTTACCGTGTAACATAAGGAGACAAGTAGAAGTTTAGAATTTAACGTAACAGTCGGAGAGAGACAGAGACAGAGGATATTTATTTAAACTCGGAATCACATCAATTTTACAATTGCTTTTCATTTGAGGCGAAATCTATATAAAGTAAAGAATTACATAAACAGTATATCTATATTTACAAATTTAATACATAATTACTTTTGTGTGAAACTGAAGGAAGAAACATGATCTAAGAAAAACTTTAAGTCTGTTGCTTGTCTGGCTTCTTTAGGTAAGCTATTTCATAATTTTCCAGCACTATATGCAAAGCTATTTTTCAAATATTTTGTTTTAGGGCCTTGGTAAGCAAATATTATTATCTCGATCTCTAAGATTGTACCTTTCTGAATCATTACAAAAATTGAAGTAATCTAGTAAATATGGAGGAGCCAAGCCGTTAACATTTTATATACAAGGATAACGTTGTGTTGATTTCTCGGTTCACGTAGCGTTTTCTAACTCAGTTCCTCTCTAATCTCGTAGGATCGGGTGTTATAACCCTTCTGTGCGATAACACGGCCAGCACGGTTTTTTAACTTTTGTAATCTATTTGCTTGCGCAGCTGACATGTTATCCAAAACTATACCGCAATAATCAGACAAAGGCTGAATTAAAGAGTTGAAAATTGCAAGAACCATTTTCTTGGATACAAATGATTGTACATGTTTAAGACCTGCTACTGCTTGCGAAACATTTTCAGAGACATGATCAATTTGTTCATCCCAGTTAAGCTTTTCATCAATATATACTCCGAGCCATTTTGTGCATTTAACACTCTTCAATACATGACCTTCAATATGAATTTGCGCTGTGTATTTGATTTTGTTGAGGTTATCATCCAATCCTATGAAATATATTCAGTTTTTGCAGCGTTAAGACTTAGTTTATTTGCTAATAGCCACTGCTTTATATTACTTAAATCACTATTGGCTGATTGAATTTTTTCAAAGATTTGAGTGTTGTAAACAATTTGGAAGGTCATTTATACACTGGCGGTCAAAAAGAATCGACCACACAGAAGCTAAAGATAGTGACGCCATAAACATTGTAACAAAGCTGATTTACAGTGACTTATTATAGAGTTCTCACGTCACTACTCCGAGAGCCAGTGGGAAAGAGCTATTCGTAAGTTGTCTGTGTGATGGTTTTGGATTTCTTCAGCCTGCGATGGAAGTGTTTGATTTTGTTTGCACGTTGTAATGTGAGTTTGGTGGGATCGTCATGCAAGAGTCTAAATTTATTAGTGTCACTTAGGATATTTTCCATGTTCTTCTTGTAATCGTTCTTATCCAGAATGACAATTCAATTACCTATATCCTATTTTATGATAATAATATTATTATCATTTCTTAAGTCATTTAGCATATTGAGTTCCTCCTCTGAGAATGCAACGCTCGGTCGATGAAAGCTTCTTAGTCCGGAAAGTGCTATGTCTTTCAACTTTGTCTTGATAAAGTCGGGATAGAGTCTTAAAGAAGGTCCGATGGGTTCTTGTTTTAGTTTCCGATCAAAGAGCTCAAAAGGTGTGAGGAAATTACTGTGGTCGAGTCTTTTTGGCGGAGTGCAGAAGTTTAAACCTCTTTAAAGGATAAAATTTCTTCGTCACTGATAAGTCGGCTTGAGAAATAAAATATCACGTCGTTCGGGTTGATAGCGTTGATTGTCTTTGAATCAGAGCATAGTCGACAGAGTTTGCGGTCTTGAATGCGTTGGTGTTGGGGGAGCTTCTTGGAGTTTTCTCTATCCGTGAGTGTTTTTAAGTGGATGAAGTCAATAGGAAAGACGAGGCCAGCCATATTAGAGTAAGCGATGGTTGACTTCGCTGAGAGAATACGAATTCTGTTTGAAGCGAGAGAATACGAATTCTGAGTGTGTTTTGATGATATTTCTTCTTGGAAGAGTTTCTTTTGGCACTGACCGTAAGCACTTCAATTTCGTAGACGACGATTAGCAACTTTGAACCAAAAGAATCGAGGTACAACTGACTTTTTCTTACAGTTGTTTAGGAAAGACAAATCCAATTTGGCTTTTCCAAGTTTCAGCTAGACACGCTGAAACTTTTTGAACACTGCCAGCGAATCATTGTTGCAACGTTTCTTCGATAATGTCGCAAGTGAGGATCGAAACGGGAATCTCAATTTTAGAACAAATATTAATGCGCAGGAAACTACATGTAATAAGTACACGCATATATATATATATATATATATATATATAAGAAGTAAAATAGACAAAATTTTTGCTGTCGCTACTCTGAGTTTCACGCGCTCAGGCGATCATCAGGCAACTGACAGATTATTTAATTATTCACACATTTACAAGTTCACAGATGGTGTTGTGTTACATGTCGGCATGCGCTGAAAAGCTCTGATCGTTTATTTAAGATGTTCTTTTTACGTCCCTTCAAGATTAATAGCTTTTCCTCTAAGCATAAGCGGATCTCATCGACGACCTCGGCCTTAAAATTACAACACTGACTAACCAAGATCGCACAAACTTCCTTGACTTAACGTTCGACCTCACCAACGGTACTTACAAACCCTAAAGAAAACCCAACGACGAACCTCTTTACATCAACCGCTCATCTAACCACCCACCCTCCATAATACGCGAACTCCCCAGATCTATCAACCGACGAATCAACAAACTATCATCTAATAAAAATACTTTTGACGCCGCTACTCCTATCTACAACGAAGCCCTCAAACGAAGCAACTTTAACACACAACTCAAATACGAACCACCTAACACCAATACAAATACCCAACGTAACAGACAACGAAACGTGATCTGGTTTAATCCTCCTTACAGCGTAAACGTCAAAACAAACATCGCACGCGACTTCTTACAACTTATTGACAAACACTTCCCACCTAATAACAAACTTTCCAAGCTCTTTAACAGACACACTATACGTGTAAGTTATAGCTGCAACGAAAACATGAAATCCTTTATCACTAGACATAACAAAACAATACTCAAAAGACATGACAACCGAACAAAATCAACAAACGGAAACAACACACGTAACTGCAACTGTAGACAACCTGACCAATGCCCAATCCAAGGCAATTGCCTAAAAACGAACGTGATTTACAAGGCCGAAGTTACAACAACTGACAACAACGAGACACGGACATACATAGGCGTCACAGCCAACGACTTCAAAACTAGATACCGAAACCACAGCAAATCACTGAACAACAAAAAATACCACAACGAAACTGAACTCTCCAAACACATATGGCAACTCAAGGGCAACAAACGAAAATACACGATCAAGTGGGAAATCATTAAACAGCTACCATCATGTAAAGCAGGATTTAGAAAATGCCGCTTATGCTTAGAGGAAAAGCTATTAATCTTGAAGGGACGTAAAAAGAACATCTTAAATAAACAATCAGAGCTTTTCAGCGCATGCCGACATGTAACACAACACCATCTGTGAACTTGTAAATGTGTGAATAATTAAATAATCTGTCAGTTGCCTGATGATCGCCTGAGTGCGTGAAACTCAGAGTAGCGACAGCAAAAATTTTGTCTATTTTACTTCTTTATTCGCTCTACTGCTATGGTATTGAGCGCTCTTCATTTTCAAACCAACACTGCAACCTTTCTGGTCCTCACCTTTGGTTTATATATATATATACATATAATATCTTCACGAGCCCGCTCAACATAAAGTTTAAACGTCATATAAACATCATAAAAACTTTATTAAAAAAGAAGAAAAATCCACAACTTACGTTTCGGGGACCGGCCCCTTCTTCAGCAGCTCACAGTTAAAGAATAGAGTCCTTATATACCTTATCGTTCTTCCTTAAATTTACATAAATTTCAAACTTCCATTACATTCAATCCCAGAGGAGTATAACATTTTAATTTTTCAATCCAAAAACCTTCCCTGTATGCACATTTTTTTGATAATGAGCATATAGGTATGAAAGATTTATCGGTTAAAATAATTGATGTTACCGATGTTAGGGATCCAACAGCAAGGGAAGGTTTTTGGATTGAAAAATTAAAATGTTATACTCCTCTGGGATTGAATGTAATGGAAGTTTGAAATTTATGTAAATTTAAGGAAGAACGATAAGGTATATAAGGACTCTATTCTTTAACTGTGAGCTGCTGAAGAAGGGGCCGGTCCCCGAAACGTAAGTTGTGGATTTTTCTTCTTTTTTAATAAAGTTTTTATGATGTTTATATATATATATATACATATACATATACATATACATATACATATATAACTACAGCCTGAACCGTTTCGGCCTACTGGGCCTCATCAGTGTAGTGCTGACGAGCAGGATGGAGAAGCCTACATTATATAGGCAACTCAAATGTCCCAAACTTGTGGTACATCTAAGCCATGCCAGAGTGCTCTAACTAGAGACTAGTGAACGTGCGCAAACTCGCTAGCGGCGTGACTCATCCTGTAGAGTGCTCAATATGAACCAAGAAGCCATAGAGCGATATCTAACTACATATATATATATATATATATATATATATATATATGTATATATGTATGTATGTATGTATGTCAATATGTAAGAAAATAAAATTTGTTGGGTAGCAAAGGAAAAGAAACGACTATATACGAACCATCTCTTTGAAAGTTTTTTTCGCACAAACGTTTTCGATTTATTTCAGGTCTTGAGGTGCAAATACATTAAAAACTGTTTATGCTATTTATGATATTTTATGCATTTCTAAGTGCTGTGTCCTCTTATTCTAATGTTAATAACTGCGTTTTTTGTAAATATATCTCTAAGTGTTGCGTCATTTGATTATGATGCTAATTGCTGCTAAATACTGCGTTATTTATGAATGCAATACAATGCTTTCAATGTACATTGTAATGATACGGTGTTTTCGCTGTCCATATTTTAACTGCTGGAAGCAAATCTCTGAATTAAGTTATGTTTAAGTCAGGTTTAAGTAGTTTTATTATTTCAATTTCTTTGGATTGTCGGTTAGGCCTACTTGGATTTTTAAATTAATAGATAGTTAGGCATGATCCTAAACTGCCCATCGTTGCATGACGCTAAATGTTTGCTTCCAGTCAAATGTCATTAATCCTCGTGTCTGATCTGTTCTTTATGTAGAATTAATCTTTTACTCAGATTTTCCTTTTGGCCAATAAAAAAAACTCGCATTTCGTACAAATAATCAAGCTTATTATATTTCTTGCCTTGCAGTTTATGATTGATCTGATCTCCCTGATTTTTCCATTTTACAGTTTTATCGAATTTCCCTTAATTATGTGTTTGCTTGTGCCGCATTTGGGCTCTTTGTATCTGTTTACAGTTGGCTTAGGTGTTTGGAAGTTTAATTCCGTCCGTGTTAGATACTGTTTCAAGTTTTTTTGTTGGCGTCTGCTTATTATTAAACTTGTTTGGTCCATTATTCTTTTCGTTTGAGTTGAGTTGTTGAGGAATTTGAGGTCCCGTTTGATTTAACTGATAATTTTAGGGTTGTTTGGTTTGTGTGTGATGACGAGTGGGAGTACTGTCTTGTCTCTCAATCTATCTCTTGTTGATCTTAAATTTTCCAATGGTACTAATGTTACCTTTTTTATTCTTTAGGAGATAACTATTTGTAGATAGTTTTGTTTTTTTTAGAAATTCTTACAATTCGTGTAAGCGTTTTCCCCTGATTTCTGGTTCGGAAACAATGCTACATACTCTTGCAAGTGAATAAGGGATAATTTGTTTCATGTGCTTTGAACGGCAAGATTTGAAGAGTAAATATTCGTGAGCATCGGTTTCTTTGTAAAATATGTCAGTGTGTAGGTCTTTTCCTTCCTTGTAGAGTAAGATGTCCAGAAAGGGTAGCTTTTCGTTGCTCTCTTCCATTGGAGTCTAATTTTTTTCGTGGAGGCTGTTTAATAGTCTGCGAAATTCTGTAATTCTTCTTAAGTACCGTTCCAAAGGATAAAACAGTTGTCCAAAAATTTTTTGTGCAATTTATTAGGTTTTCCTTGCTTTCACTGCCTTGAATTTCTTGTATTTCTCTCATAGTTGTTTTTCCAGAAATCCCATGACTAATGTGGCATACTTTGGAGCCAGTTTGGCTCTCATGGCCGTCCCTTGAATTTGTTAGTAAAACTTACCATCAAAATTGAATGTATTTTCATTCATTACCGTTGACATTGCCTCAAGAATAATTTCTTTAGAAAATGGTCGGATTAAAAATGTATTTTAGTTGTCCAGCCAAAATTGGATCGCAGATAAACCCAGGTCGTATGGAGTGTTTATGTACAGACTAACAACATCGAAAAATACCAGTAGTGTATCCTCGTTGATTTGCTTGGGAATTTGATTCAGATAGTGAAGTTCGTCGCTGATATAGCTTGAAACGAGTATGTATAACAGTTTTAGGATTAGATCGATAAAGTCACTCAGTCGGTGTGTGGGTGACGATGGTCCAGCAACAGTGGTTCTTGTTGTTAATTCTGAGGCTGTTTGATGTGGCAATGTTATGTATTCTGATTTTAATTGCTTCCTTGACAGATTGTTGGATAGTCTTTCTCGTGTTATTTCGTGCTCGTACTTCTTTACCAATCTTTCCATCCTTCTGATTATTTATATATTATCGGTACCGTCGTTGTTGTTGATTCCTAATTCCATGTATATTACGCATCAGTCAGTTATTCACATACAGTAGAACTTCGTTTACTCGAAGTCGGTTAACTCGAACTCCTGCTAACTCGAGCCGAATTCAATTTCCCCTGGATTTGATGCCATTTTCCCCATCATTTACTATTATATAACTCGAACTCGGTTAATTCAAACTCCCCGCTAACTCGAACCGAATTTTATATTCCTTTGGCTCAAATTTACCTCGTTAATTCGAACTCTATTTTGAAAACGTCGATCGGTAAACCTGAAAGTATCAGTGCTAGACTGTTTGACTAGTTCGAATCTTGAATCTTTACTGATAACGTGACAATGCTTGGAAACGTAATTAAAGCCCAGGAAAGACCTTCTTTCTGGAGTGATTATCTAAGGTGACTATTGCGCAACGATTCTTAAAATGTGTCACGAACTAGTCGTAAGTAGCCCGTCATAACTGTTCTAGTTCATCCAATTTGTTTCGTAGGGCTTTCTCAAATTTGTACAGCCGTATGTAAAAAAGCCAAACATTCACTGAACATGTACATCTAAACTGGAATAGTTATTTCATTGTAAACAGTTATTCAACTCCAAAGTGGTAGACATTACAGCATGCTAATATAAGTATTCAGGACAACACAATCAGCTCTGTCCATGAAGAAAAATTAAAATATTCTCAACTGACTATACCAAAATGACTCGTAATAGTGGATGGATCATGAAACCACGTTACCTCATAAACTGTTAACAAGATACTGAAATTCAACGCCCACCCTGATAACTCGATCCTCCGCTAACTTGAACTATTTTTCAAGTGGCAAGTCACTCTGTTCATTATAATGAGAAGCTGCTTCTAGGAACAGAATTAGATATTTGTCTGTTGTCTTAAGTGGAACGAAACTCGATTTGTTCCGTATTAAAGAATCGTCTTGTTTTTGTTGAACGCAATGCTTGGAATGTTCCGGTAGTCCCTTTCATAAATACGAAAAGACAAACATCGAACGTAAATTTCTTAACTTAATTGACCGCCTCTTCAAATCTATCATCCTACATAGAATCTTCAACAGAAATACGATCATAGTAAGCTACAATTGCATGGACAATGTCAAGAAGATAATTTCAAAACACAATTTTCATGTGATTTCAAAGATGGGACCCTAATCGAAAGAAACGAAATGTAACTTTCGGGACAAAGCAAAATGCCCTCCGAAAGGAAACTGCTTAGCAGAAGGAATCATTTAACAAGCCAACGTGACAACAACCGACGGAAAAAAACACGAAACAACGTATAGGGATGATCGCCAACCGCTTCAAACAGCGATATAGCAAGCATCTGAAATCTTTTCGAAACGAGAAATACGCAGATGAAAGGAACTTTCTGAATACATTTGGGACTTGCTGTCTACCCACCGACGAGTCATCCCACGTATGCCGGAAATTATAAACAACAACCGATGCAGAACTTCATTAGTTGCCTGAAGATCGCTGAAGAGCGTGAAACTCAGTGTAGCAGCACGAAGACTTATCACCAACAATATTAACATCGCTCTACCTCTGTGGTATTCAGTATTCCGTTGTCAATTAAAAATTTACCATTTATTTATGTGTATATGTATATATATATATATATACAGAGAGTGAGCAAAAAAAAGTGGCCATCGTCAAAAATATAGTCAATTTGGTATAACTGTCACTGGAAGAACAGAAATGAAAGAAAACCGTATATTTTTAGAATGATTTCTTGGAGATCTGATTAAAAAGCTTTTGACTTACTAATTTTAAGTGCTAGAATGGAACACACGTCATTTCTTAATACTTTTTATGATAATGTCTTCTGCTAAACATAGTGAATTTTCTCCTATTTCTTACAAATTGGATATGAACTTGTCCATAAAATTATCAAAATATTGTGCATCCCACAATATTTAGTTGATATTTTAAGTACGAAACATTATTAGGCAAAAAGTCAGTTACATGTGCAATTTTGAACGTTTTCGTTGAGGTTTTATGTGAAAGTGATGTGGCTAGTAAGGGACTTAAAAAAGTCAGCACCGAGAAATCTGAGATGAAAATTAAAAGGAATCATGAAATTCGTGGATTGCTTTAAGCTGGAGTTACCACATGTACAGTTTCAAAAAAATTCAAATTGACCTATTCTGCGAAAAAAAAATAAAAAAAAAAGAACTTTACATTAAGGTAAATTGTGTGGAGATTGCAGTCGTGATCCTGGTTCTGGATGGAAACTACGGATCAAAGTGACCGTTTAATTATTAAAACTTCCAAATCAGGCACCCCAACCAAACATCAGCTAACTGATAAATTAGAAGCTCAGACAGGTGTCAAATTTTCCGCCAAAACCATATATCACTTCTTGAAGAAAGAGAATTCAAATGGAGAAAAAAATCTGAGAAACCATTTGGGAGTGAGAAGAATCGTTTACCGCGATTATCATCTGCTCGTGAACACATTAGTGGGAATATTGGTGAATGGGGATTGGGTTCTCCTAAATCCCATTGAGAATTTATGGGCTGAGTTGGACTGATTAACAAAAGACCAAAAGTTGGAAAATGAAAACGAACTTTTTGCAGTAATCAAAAATGAATTGCAATCAATCGCCAAAGAATACTTGCATCAGCTTATTGAAAGCATGCCTCGTTTATGCAAAGCTGTGATTAAATTGAAGGGAGTACCAGCTAGCTATTGAATGGTACATACAGTAGGTATGTACTTGAGTTACTGTTGTTGCCTGTTGTAGTTTGTCAATAAACTTTATTGGCAATTGTGCGAACAAATTCGCTAGAGTCAAAATGAAGGACATCAAAGATGTACGAGGAATTTGGAAACTATAATATAATTAAAAACTGCGTAACATTTGTGAATTTCAAAAATCGGTTATTAACGTATATATATATATATATATATATATATATATATATATACATGGGCGTTTGTAGGGCTGGGCAAGGGGGGCACTTCCCCCCATAGGAATGGGGAACAAGGATACTTCTTGGTAACTAGGCAGGGATTACATACAATTATACATAAAGTGGCAATTGCTGGTTATACGAATGAGAATTATATACCATTAAGAGCTATGGATTTCTTTTCTAAAGCCTCTCATTTTTCATCTCATAACAAATGTGTCAAAAATCCCGTCTAAACTATTAACATTTTGAGCACGGCACGACTAAAATTTGGCATGGATGTTGCTATTTTGGGCACGGCACTGGTGGTTTTCATAGTATAAATGGTGCGGACTTTTTAAAATTTCGTACCTGAGCCTCAAAAATTTAGTCGTACCGAACACTTCTGTATATGGGAGTGAAACTGGAAACGTATGTTTTGTCAGTGAACTTTCATCAGGATGACAAGACTGTTCGGCGACATTTTGTTCCATTTTCTACACCTTCATCAAAGTCAACATCTTGTGTATCTTCTTCATCACCTGATCCACCTTCAACACCAACTTCTAGTCCTACACCACCACCTGTACCATCGCCCACACAACTTAAACCGGAGTTAGACGTTGACCTATACGTCAAGAAGCCTCATGTAGATGCTGACCTGAAATGAAACCTGCCATTGAACACCTATATGTCACCTCCATCATATACCTTTAAGGGATACTCCGCTGCTCCTCGGTCGCGTTGCTTTCGACATACTTGGCTTGCTGTGTATGCACCGTGGGTCGCTGACTCTAGCCACCTCAAAGGTAACCTGTGTTAGTATTGTGTCCTATTCGCTGAGGATCCTTGGAGAGGCATACAGGATGCATTCATTGTTAGAGCTTACACCAGGTACACGAAATTCAATGAGATTGCGAAAAAGTGCAAGGCCACTGCTTGGCACAAGCATTCGCTTGAAGATGGGAGAAACGTCCGGCACATTTTGTGCCGTCCAGAAAAATCAATTCTCAGCTTGGTACAGCAGTCCAACGACAAATGGTAGAAAACCGCTCAAAACTAACTCCTATCTTGTCCACCATTTTATTTTGCGCAACTCACGATATCGCTCTATGTGGAAAGACGTCTGACACAGACAATCTCCAAGACCTGTTTAAACTACGCATTGAGGCTGGAGATGAAGTATTAGGTCAGCGTATGGAGAAAGCAGTGGGAAATGCAAAGTATACGCCAGTGAGGACACAGAACAAGCTGATAAGTATTTGTGAGGACGTTGTACGTGAGGAGATTGTGTCTGCAGCCAATGCTTCTTGCAGGTTCTCCATCCTAGCGGACGAAATAGCTGATTTTTTTGGTTTTAGAGCAGGTAATTGGAACCACACTGGTGTTACAGTTGTGTAGTTGTGACTGTCTAACGATTGGGAGTGAAACTGTTAATGATGGAACGCGCTTTTAGCCGCGAGCTATAGTGAGCGTGACATGGCTACGCTAATGGTATGCCATGCAGAGTTAAGTGAATGAGTATGAGTCTTTAGTTTCAGAGTAAATCGTGGAGTATACATTTGTGTTGTGAAGGTGTATTAGTAATTACCACGAGTGCAATACGGGAATTCAAAACCGACCACCTGGCCTTGATTTTTACCGACAGTTAGACGGCTACGCACTTGGCCATGCAATGTAGAGTTTAATAAAGAAGTATGTTTGAATACAGAGAGAAAGAGTAAAAGATGTGTAACATTGTCTCGTGCATAAATATCTTGACATGTTTGAGAAAGTTAATCGTCCAGGTTTGTGTAGTCTTGAGAAAGACTGTTGGTTGAAGTGACTGACGTTTCGGCAGCCTTAGCGGCGGTCATCTTCAGAGTCAAAAGTCTGAAGATGACCGCCGTTAAGGCTGTCGAAAGGTCAGTCACTTCAACCAACGGTCTTTCTCAAGACTACACAAACCAGGACGATCAACTTCCTCAAACATGTCACGATTCTCCCAGGTTCAAACCATTTACTTTATAAACATCTTGGGACACAACCCTGGACGTACGTTTCAGTCTTCTGTGGCCTCTTCAGCAGGGGTTTGGGGTTGGCAGTCGATGTTATACAGTTGGAAGAGAAGCGATAATCAGTATAAAGTAAAATGAAATAAAATATAAGTAGAAGGAGATAAAATGAGTGCTTACCAGTCTTGTTGTGTGTCTTGGGAAGACCAATTCTGCGTGCCATCGTTTTCTTAAGGGGAGTTTACCGCATGTTGAGAGAGGGTAGGCATCCGTGTTAGCGTTGGTCAGAATGGGAACGTGAACGAGTTGTGATTTGAACTTCAAACGAGTAGTGTTGTTCGTTCCCAGTAAATAAAGGATGCGCGAATCAAATATGTCCTTTGAGGATAACTGTGAAGTGTTGGGTCATAAGAGGTAGTGTTGCGAGCTGGGTTCATGTGTTATTTGACACCATGTTGAATATCAAAATGTTTTTCGTCCTTACTAGTAAAAATGTTTCAGTTATAATCTCTTCCGTGCTATTGTTGGGTCCAGCGTCTTCTTTTGACATACTTATGTAGGCGTCGATGCCTTAGTCATTTGGTATGTTGATACACAGACTCCTGACGTCTGTAGTGACGGGCATCATGTTAGAATAGCTATCTCTTGGTGTTCGCTTCGGTGACATAACAAAAGACCATTGCAGACGCATTAATCACCTAATGTACAAACTTTGGGTTAGACCTTGCAAATCTAGTAGGGAAAGGATATGACGGACGCTCAACCAAACCTGGTAAAGTTACCAGAATGCAAGCCAGGATAAAGGAGATGTACTCCAAAGCTGCTTTTGTCCACTGCACTGCCCGCAGACGTAACTTAGCGGTGAACGATCTCAATTCTGTTGCAGAGATCAGTAATACTGTTGGTACAATCAAGAGCATCATCAAGTTCTTTCGAGAGAGGCCAAAAAGTCTTGGCTTGGTACCAAATGCCCCCTTGCTATGTGAAACAAGATGGACAGCCAAGTATAAAAGCATCAGAGCGTTCACTGGCCACTTCGAAGATATCTACAAACAACAAGGTGTCCTTACTTCTACAATGCATTCGGGAACGTCGACATTCTTCTTTTAACTGTTTATCATGGCAAAGAATTCAGCAATACTGGAACCGGTAACGTAAGCTTTGCAAGCTGTCGAATTTGACATCTTCAAGGTTCAGGACCACATCCAGAGGCTGTTGTCCACATTTGAAACCCACAGAAAAGAAGGTAATGTACGCTTTACGGAAGATATCATGACAGATATTGAAAAGATGGCGAGGGTCGTTGGCATTGAGGTCCAAATGCCTCGCTAGTGTAGACGACGCAATTTGCCGTTTCGTTAACGGTCTTTGCCATCCCGAAGGGTCTTTATCATCACAATGTTTTTGGGTTTCCTAAGTGTACCCAGCGCACTCTGACTTCATTAAGTCACATAAACAAGAAACAACTCAATATGTTTCAGCTGTTTTCTTTCCTTGACTTTAAATTCAACAACGGATTATCTGGGTAACTTAACCCAAATCGAAACCTTAACCTAACCGTCCCAGTAGCAGGTTTCCCTCCGAAGAGAATCAAACACTGCAGCGTAAAAACAAACACTTTGAGAGCAAATAAAATAAAATAAATAGACAACTCGGGTTCACTTCGGATTCGAACCCTCTTTTGAAAAACATCGTTCAGTCAGGGTCCTCAGGGTACACTTGCGGAACCCGAAGACATTGGGAAGGCAAAGACCGTTCGGGGTGACAAAGACCGTTTACGAAAGGGCAAATAGCGTAGACGACGCCTAACTCAAAGGCCTAACTACCAAAATAAGACGACAGAAGAGTTCTATCGTGTTGCAATCCTTATCCCGTACCTAGACTCTTTAATCGAGTTACTGAGTACTCGTTTTGCCTCAGACAACGAGAAACACTTTGCTCTATTTTTTGGCTACCCTCTGTTAATTTCTCGCTTAATTATAGCAGTTTTCATGATCGTATGGTCCAGGTAACAATCCACGACATGCAAATCTTTCTGTTTTACTGCAATATCTCTTCGTATTATATTCAATTTAATTTACTTTGTTTATGTGTGCATGTCGCAGCAATCAATAAAACACAAGATACACGATTATTTTAGTTTCCTTGCGAATATTGTTACTTTGTCCTATATCTTTAAAATGGTCTATTTTCAGGTCAATAACATCTATAACATTGACAACATTGCCGAAGAATTGTTGTCCTGGTTTGAGATGTGGGCGCAAACCACACAACCTAACACAGCATCAAAGTCCAATACCACCTTATTGGATCTTCGGAAGAATAGTGATTTTTTCCAGCAATTCGCAAAGCCCTACTTATCGCTCTACCCTTCCAGCCACAAATTGCGCAGTTGAACGGTCATTTGGTACGCTACGACGCGTTTAGACGTGACTTCGATCAACAATATCGACTTAACGCTTGTCTGGCTTATGCATGATGACCGTCCATCGACAAAGTGTGAATGACAACAAGGAAGCCATCATCAAAGACTTGATCGACACCTTCGGTTCTGAAAAGCGCCGCTTGCAATTTGTGTTCAGCAAGTAAAAGTACTATTTCAGAATCATCCTCAGGGTATTATGAAATGATAATTTCACAATTGACCTACACTACTGAAGTCAACTGAAAAATCTTGACTCGAGCGGGATTTGAACTCGCACCTTCGGGATACCGGTCCGCCGCTCTACCTGTTGAGCTATCGAGTCCACAGCTATCGAGTCCCTGTGGACTCGATAGCTCAACAGGTAGAGCGGCGGAACGGTATCCCGAAGGTGAGAGTTCAAATCCCGCTCGAGTCAACATTTTTCAGTTGACTTCAGTAGTGTAGGTTAATTGTGAAGTTATCAAGTAAAAGTACATTTGATCACAATATGTGTGTACCTGTTTTGAATAAATGAAATATGTGATTAATAACATTGAACCATTGTGGAATTTAAAGTTCGGCATAAAATAGTGCCGATTAGCCAAATGCCCAAAGTAAAGTTTCGGGTTCCTACACCTAGTGGCAGATTCTGTTTGGAGCGGATCTGGGGTACCCTCCTTTAAGATACATGCAATTGCGATTTCATGCAAACGCATTTATATTTATTCCAGCGTATTATATTTATTCCAGCGAATTCATGACCACGTGACGTAATACGTCACATGGTCATAAGCTCACCACATACCTTGGCTATCCCGCTTGCCTTTCCCCCTAGAAAGAATTCTGCGGACGCCCATGTAGACCGGTAGTTTCTAATTGTGGAACACCAACGGAAAAGATTTCAAAATTTGTAGATTTTTACCTTTAGCCTATCGTTAAAACCTTACCTCTTGCTATTAAGGATAGCAAGGAATTTTTGTGTAAATTAAAAGAGGTGGGTGATATCCCTAAGGGGGCTATCATTTACAGTATGGATGTTGTGGGTCTTTATAAGCATATTCTACACGGCGAAAGATTAGAAAGTATAAGAGAAGTAATGCAAGAATATAATAGCAATTTGGATTTGTAAAACGGATACCTGTTGAGGAGTTGGTAGATTTGGCTAAACTAATTTTAGAAAATAATTATTTTGGGTTTGAAGATAAAATCTACCATTTCTACCAGCCGAGTTTATCAAGTGCCACTTACCCACCGTGGTTTGTTATTCCATTTACTGCCTCTTCAGGTGTTGTATTATATTTTTCAAATGCCCTATCGATCTATCTATCTATCTATCTATCTATCTATCTATCTATCTATCTATTTATTTATATATTTATCTCTATATAAGGCAAAGGAGAGGACCAGGCAGGTTGTAGTGTTGGTTTGAGAATGAAAAGCGCTCGATACCGTACCAGTAGAGCGACTAAAGAAGTAAAATAGACTAAATTTTGCTGTCGCGACAGCAAAATTTTGTCTATTTTACTTATATATATATATATATATATATATATATATATATAGAACTACAGACAGAACCGTTTCGGCCTACTGGGCCTCATCAGTGTAGTGCTGACGAGCAGGATGGAGAATCCTATATTATATAGGCAACTCAAATGTCCCACACATGTGGTACATCTATATATATATATATATATATAGACAGATAAAATGTTACTAAAGAATGTTCGTTGTTACTATTAGTTTCACGCCCGTAGACGATCTTCCGACAACTGGAAAAATTCGGTCCGATTGCTGTTATATAGAAGTTATTACGTAAGTTCCTTGGAATGTTTTGACGTCATTGTGTGTTTGCGGTACAATGCATGTTTCGAAGGTAGTGTTTGTTTCGGTGGCGGCACTTTGCAAAGAGATCCGATCTTTTGTTCAGCACGTAAAAGCATATAGAAGTGGAAGCAGAAGATGTAATTTGTGCCTGGATGAAAAAATGTTTATCATGAAGACGGACCTGAAAACTCTTCTGAACAATTTTAAATGGGAGCTCCGTTATTCGTATGTAGATGTCCTTCTATCAAAACACAATTCAGTCAGTATATAACGCTATTATTCAACCCCACTTTAACAACTGCTGTGAAGTTTGGTATGTATTTGGAGAGACATAATACACACGCCTTCAGAAACCTCACAACAGAGCTGCTCGAGTTATAGCAAATGTAACTAACGAGGTAAACCAAGAAACTGTTCTGAGCATGTTGGGGTGGGAACCTCTAAAAGAACAACTGATTAAAACTAAACCCAAAACAATGTTTAAAATATTAAATAACATGGGACCACATTGCCTCAGTGAACTCTTTACATTCAAAAATGAATTGATAAAATACAATCATCGGAACAATTCAGCCACACTTTGTTTGCCTAAACCATGTACAAACAATATGAAAAAAGAGCTTTATGTTTAATTGGGGTTCGATATGGAATTCATTACCAGAAGAGCTTAGAGCGACAAAATCATTAACTTGTTTTAAAAGACAGGCCGTCGTCCCTGTAAAGGCCAATGCTTCTACTGGAGTATACAGATGATAATTGGTGTAAGATGGACAAACCTACCAGTTCGCATATTTCCGCGCCATCATAACTGTCCATTGTGACGTCAAACACGAAGGGGTCCCCTTTCGTAACCCACGGCTCGCAGTCGATGAATAATATTTCCTGGCGTGCATAATAATTTCGAAATTATCCTCGGGAACTTCCGTAAATAGACGGTATGCACATTTACGTCAGAAAGCCCGAAACGCGCGGAGAGTTCTGGTCTTAGTAGTCACGCATATTAAAATATTTCAAAATAGCCACTGTTGAAAATGAGTGTGCTGAGATTCTTTGTCGTCTTTCAGAGGCAGTTCAAACCAAGGAAGACTCTAATTCTTTTAAGAACTCATGCACGCGTCTTCAGAGATTTACCAGCCTTGAAAGTGCAAGCAAAAGTCCGCTTTCTTCGACGACTACGACCAAACGAAGTGGAGGTGCTGGGTCTTCTCGACAACCCCTAACATCCATGGATACGAATGCAGATATCCTAAACGCTGACCGGCATGGTTGGACTAGATCCTTAGCGAAATTGCCAGCGTTCACTCACGAGAAACTAGAAAACAAACTTGTCAAAAACAGCCGTACAATGTCTGATAAGGTCGCTCCAAAGACTTATCGAAATATGAAAAAAGGCTATGGACTGTGGAAAGAAAGTTTTGTGAAGAACACTTTTGTCAAGCCAAATGTTCAAGCCTCGAAAATATTGTTTTTGGTTAAGACGCGTGTTAGTGCCTCCATGAAAAGTGCCAGCTATGCTGTTTATATCCATTTGAACCAAGTAAATGGTGAAGTGGAATATGCTAAGTGTTGCTGCAAAGCAGGCCAGGGAGGTTGCTGCAAACATGTGGCTGCCCTTCTGTATACTATCTTGGACTTCGTGAATCTTAAATTACAACACATTCCCGTGGAACTCACATGCACCCAACTTCCTCAGAAGTGGAGTGTGCCCTCTGGAAGCTCCAAGACCTTGGACAGAGCAGTTAAATTTGAAGAACTGTTTTGTTTGGGTGATATGCTGCTACTTATCTAACTTTTTGCCACCACTGCTTGTAGAAAAAAACATTTATATATTTTCAAAATAAATGTCTAAAGGTTTGACTTGTGAAAATAATACTTAAAACATTTCTTAATCTGAAACAAAATAATGGTGCAACAAAAGTGACACAACAATGCTGATGTACGCAAACTCTTTGTGCACATTGTTGAGGGCCCCAGCTGAGGACCACGTTTCTTAAGACTACCATTTATTTGTGTGGATGACATAAAAGCAGTAGCAAAGCAGCAATAGTAACTGAATAGTATATGCAAATTTTAAAATGATATAGATATTCATATATTTAGAAATGTATTGTTTTCAAAATATATAGATGCTTATAGATCAGCATAATATAAGCAGATCCTAAGGCAAGCTTCACTGCTGCATCAAAGCCATCAAGGAACTTGTCAAGGAAAACATCTCTGTACCAGCCTTTAAGAGCAGTATAGCAACAGATAATTATTAATGGATAAGACAACATAATATTTGTAATTTATTAAAAGTTTTTAAAGGCATTTAAATTTAATTATATGAAGCAAGAATAAAAGAAAAATAAAATGAAGTTAATTCTGGAAGCATTTTCATCTCCCACAAAGAAACATCCTTGTAAATGTGCTCCACATGCAGATCTACATTGGTGTAGACCACAAAGTCAATCCACCCTAAATTTAAAATGTTCATAACACCTTGGCACTGATAATAATAGGCATGGTTTACTTTGAGTTTCAAACCACTTTCAGTTTGTTTCAGGCAGAAACTTTTGCTATTCTGCACAGTTTCATGAATACTTGCATCTTTAATTGAGTAGAGGCACTTAACTTCAATACAGCCAACTGGTATACCACTTTTTACCACAATTCCATCAGGACTGCAACCCAGCCATGGCCACTTGGGGCTAATGACAAACCCACAACTTCTGACATCAGTATCTTCTTCTTTCAGCATTTCATCTTGGTATTTGAGGATGGCATTATTCTCATTCTCTAGGCCCCACTGCATAGGTGCAGGCACTGTTGTGTTTTGATAATTACCTCAAGTTGTAATTGATCGAGCCAGTGATGTTCGATAGGTCAACTTTCTTCGATTTATCACTTTGCCAAAAACTGAAGCAGTAACTCTCTTTGCACATTCAACATACCAGCAAGGATCTTTGCTTTGCTCCATGGTGCTCATACGTACCTCTTTAACATTGGATACTGTTAGACCAACTGTTTTTGTCAAAAGTTCTAACTGTTCTTGGCTGTAATTTGATGGAGAATTATAATCATTTGGCACATTCTTGAAAATTTCATCAATTAGCAGGCTTTCTGGTGTTTGAGAATTCAAACGATTAGGAGATATAGTATCTTGTTTTCTTCTTTTTCGTGACTGACTACAAGATGTCTCAAATAGTTCACACACTTTATAATTATTTGACTCTAGAGCTTCAGAGAATAATGATGCCTGATTGACCTCTTTGAATGCATTTGCCATTTGTCACATTCTGGGCAAAAGGTGGAGTAGCACAATATTTCTCTCTAATCTCTCTGACTGAATACCTTTTGTTTGCTCTGTTCATATCAGCTTTTTCAAACAACATTTCTTCAAATTTAACTGCTCTGTCCAAGGTCTTGGAGCTTCCAGAGGGCACACTCCACTTCTGAGGAAGTTGGGTGCATGTGAGTTCCACGGGAATGTGTTGTAATTTAAGATTCACGAAGTCCAAGATAGTATACAGAAGGGCAGCCACATGTTTGCAGCAACCTCCCTGGCCTGCTTTGCAGCAACACTTAGCATATTCCACTTCACCATTTACTTGGTTCAAATGGATATAAACAGCATAGCTGGCACTTTTCATGGAGGCACTAACACGCGTCTTAACCAAAAACAATATTTTCGAGGCTTGAACATTTGGCTTGACAAAAGTGTTCTTCACAAAACTTTCTTTCCACAGTCCATAGCCTTTTTTCATATTTCGATAAGTCTTTGGAGCGACCTTATCAGACATTGTACGGCTGTTTTTGACAAGTTTGTTTTCTAGTTTCTCGTGAGTGAACGCTGGCAATTTCGCTAAGGATCTAGTCCAACCATGCCGGTCAGCGTTTAGGATATCTGCATTCGTATCCATGGATGTTAGGGGTTGTCGAGAAGACCCAGCACCTCCACTTCGTTTGGTCGTAGTCGTCGAAGAAAGCGGACTTTTGCTTGCACTTTCAAGGCTGGTAAATCTCTGAAGACGCGTGCATGAGTTCTTAAAAGAATTAGAGTCTTCCTTGGTTTGAACTGCCTCTGAAAGACGACAAAGAATCTCAGCACACTCATTTTCAACAGTGGCTATTTTGAAATATTTTAATATGCGTGACTACTAAGACCAGAACTCTCCGCGCGTTTCGGGCTTTCTGACGTAATTATGCATACTGTCTATTGTCTTGCATAATCCAGCGATAGCATCAGTAATTTTTCTGAAATTGATGGATAGAAGTCCACTATGTCAAAAATAAGGAACGCGTAATCATTCTTATTCTTTATTCTTGTGAATCATTCGACTACGTTTGCTGTGTTTCTCCACTGGTTGGCTTTCGTTTTTTGCCGGATTGTGTTGTTGATTCTGTCCAGTATGATTTTGCTGATCAAACCCAAATTGCGCTTTGCTGGGTTAATTAATCGGCATTTGGAATTATACAGTGAGTGAGCAAAAAAAAGTGTGACATCGAAAATAATTATGGTTAACGTAAAATAGTCATCACAAGATGAACAGACGTGGTTAAGAATGATCGTTTTAGAATGCATGCGTCTAAATAATTTCAAATATCATCTCCAGTCTTAATTTTAATAACCGATTTTTGAAATTCACAAACTTTACGCAGTTTTTAATTATATTATAGTTTACAAATTCCTGGTATCTCTGATGTCCTTCATTTTGACTCTAATAAATTTATCCGCACAATTGTCAAAAAAGTTTATTTACAAACTACTACAGGCAACAACAGTAACTCAAATACATACCAACTGTATGTACCATTGAATACTGTAATGTGTTGACTTCACTTATACGAAGGTACTTTACATAAATGAACACACAAGTCCCCAAAACTAAAACACAACTAGGTTTATTAACATGGCGGATCACAACAGCACATGGAGAGCTGATCTTTCAACCGAGCAAGTGCGAATAATTTACACTGAGATATGACAAATGCCCCTTTTTAAAAAAGGCGAACTAGATTAAGTATTTATACTGTAGTATTAAGAGTTTAACTGGAAAAATGTCTCAAGAGTGTCTTGATCAAAACGTTAAAAACTGTTCGATCAAAAGTATCTCATGGGTTGTTTTCGATTCCTGATGGGATATCTCCTTGTTAGTTCTTCGGGTAGAGGGGTTGTTGTATTTAGGTCTAGCTTATCAGCGTCTTGTGGTCTTGGTGGGGTAGTCGGTTCAGGATCTATTTCTGGAATATCAATTTCCTGAGTACTTTTACTCGACTCAGTGTTCTTGGTAGGTGTGAGTGGTGGATTTGAAACTGGTACTTTGTTGATTTTTGGATTGGCCATTTGATTTTGCTCTGATATTAGAGGTTCACAAATTTGCTCTGAGCATTGTTTTTCCGGTATTAATCTTGGGCGTAGTTGTTCTTCGTGTCGTTTCCACAAGATGTCTCCAAATTGAGCCTCAAAATTTCTAGGACTGGTTATTCCAATAATTTTCCCCGGAATCCGCTTTGCTCCTTTCCCAAAATTGCGTACAAAAACTGGCTGGTCTAGTGTAAATTTTGGCTTGTTGTCAAGGTTGTCTTGGAATACTTTAACTTCCTGTTTTGTAGTCTTTGCTGTTAATGCACTCAATCTAATTCTTGGTTGTCTGTTCATAAGTAATTCAGATGGTGACTTTCTAATGCTGTAAGAGTGGCTCTAAGTGTTAGTAAGAACCTGTCTAACTTTGTCTGTAAGAATCATCCTCAGGGTATTATGAAATGATAACTTCACAATTAGCCTACACTGCCAAAGTCAACTGAAAAATGTTGACTCGAGCGGGATTTGAAGTTTGAAGTAACGGCAACTTTTTTCCTATCTGCAGCTCGCTTTGCCTCTTCGATAGCATCGTCTGCCACTTGACCAATGTTATTAGCCTCAAAGTAAGAATTTAGGCGTTCGCAGTAATCTGTGAAGTCGGCACCGTCGAATGGTTCCAAAATGCCCAATTGCGGTCTTAATTGCAATGTCATCGTTGTAAACGAAATCTTTAATCCTCGTCGCCAGTTTGTAATGTATTGACTTCACTTATCCGAAGGTACTTTATATAAATGAACACACAAGTTCCCAAAACTAAAATACAACTAGGCTTATTAACATGGCGGATCACAACAACACAAGGAGAGCTGATCTTTTAACCAAGCATGCGCGAAAAATGTATACTGAGATATGACAAATACCTAGCTGGCATTCCCTTCAATTTGATCACAGCTTTGCATAAACGAGGCATGCTTTCAATAAGCTGATGCAAGTATTCGTTGGTGATTGTTTGTAAGCTATTTTTGACTCCTGCAAAAAGTTTGTTTTCATTTTCCAACTTTTGGTCTTTTGTTAATCAGTCCAACTCAGTCCATAAATTCTCAATGGGATTTAAGAGAGCCCATCCCCATTTATCAATATTCCCATTAATGTGCTCACGAGCAGATGATAATCGCGGTAAACGATTCTTCTCACACCCAAATGGTTTCTCAGGTTTTTTTCTCCATTTGAATTCTCTCTCTTTCAGGAGGTGATTTATGATTTTGGCGGAAAATTTGACCCCTGTCTGAGCTTGCAATTTATCAGCTAGCCGATGTTTGGTTAGGGTACCTGATTTGGAAGTTTTAATAATTAAACGGTCACTTCAATCGGTAGTTTCCATCCAGAACCAGGATCACGACTGCAATCTCCACACAATTTACCTTAATGCAAAATTCTTTTTTTTGGTTTTTTTCCCAAAATAGGTCAATGTGAATTTTTTTGAAACTGTACATGTGGTAACTCCAGCTGAAAGCAATCCAAGAATTTCATGATTCCTTTTAATTTTCATCTCAGATTTCTTGTTCCCGACTTTTTTAAGTCCCTTACTAGCCACATCACTTTCACATAAAACCTCAACGAAAACGTCCAAAATTGCACATGTAACTGGCTTTTTGCATAATAATGTTTTGTACTTAAGTTATCAACTAAATATTGTGGGATGCACAATATTTTGATAATTTTATGTACAAGTTTAAATTATCCAATTTGTAAGAAATAGGAGAAAATGCACTATGTTTAGCAGAAGACATTATCATAAAAAGTATTAAGAATTGACGTGTGTTTCATGCCAACATTTAAAATTAGTAAGTCAAAAGCTTTTTAATCCGATCTCCAAGAAAGCATTCTAAAAATATACAGTTTTTTTTTACACTGGATGCTGAAATGAAAAATGCCACAGTTTCTGGTGTTATAGTGTTACTTGCAAGAAGGAAGTACGGAATGATTTCACTTATGGAAAATAAATGGAGTTTGCTTGTTTTTTTATTTCTATTATGGGTAGGATGGTAATAACGCGCAATGTTTCATGGTAAAGATACATGTGATTTATATCTTCATGAAAATTGGGACAAGCAGGTTTATATCAGGGGATAAAGGGGTCATCACGTGATGTGTTCAGGTGAGTGGACATTATCTTATGAATTTTTAATGAATTTTAGAAATATATACGATGGATTCTCCCGTCGTGTTCGACGTATGAGGGTCCAACAGTTTTGTGTTCAGTCTTGTGCTTGTGTCTAAGATAACTTTTCAGGCCTACTAATGATTTGCATACGAGACCACAAATAGAGCAAGTGGCCGCATTAGTTGTTTTATCGGCTGGTTGGTTCGTGCTTCTGCTCTTTGCTCTGACTCGTAACTCACGAAAATGGGCAATGTGTGAGTTTACAAAACCCTTTATGCCCTTGGAACAAGCAACTCTCCATTCACTTCGATTGGTTACCAATGCTTCAAAGGTAGAAAGAGGATTATTGGCTGACATAAGGTTGTGTTTCAGCTTATCCTTGAAGCGAAGTGAAGGTCTGTCTAAGATTTGGCAGTACATGAGCCGTTTTGGCGTTCTTTCATCACTCATGCTTATGACATGACCAGCCCACCTGAGCTATGCTTTCATCAAAAAGCACTTAATACCGTCAAGATTACATTTGTCAAATAAGTCAGGATTTGTAATTCTGTCCTCTAAAGTATAGCTACAAATGGTGGGAAGACAATGCTTGTGGAATACATCAAGTTTGTTGATCTGGGTACGATAAGGAGTCCAAGATTCAGAACCATAGAGGATTGTAGTGAGGAGAACAGCACGGTATACACTGCTTTTTGTTTTTAGGGATATTCCTCGTGTATTCCACTGACGGTGTTGGAGTTTCCCATAAGCTTCAGTTGCTTTAGAGATACGATTGATGATCTCATCTTCGAGTGAGGCAGAATAATTGATGGTACTTCCAAGGTATTTAAATGATTTTACGTACTTCAGTTGTTGACCATCAATTTTGATAGGAACATCTGGGAACCTATGTGTTGGCTGCTGCTGCCTGACTCCTTTGACTTGTTTAGGTGTTGGTTTTGGCTGATGAACAACCTCAGTTTTCTTTATACTGATGGTTAAACCAAAAGCTTTACAAGCAAGGGAAAAGCAGTTGATGAGCTCCTGTGCTTCTTGGATGGAAGTAGCAACAAGTGCGGCATCGTCAGCAAAGAGAAGGTCACGAATGATGCTAGGTCTTGTAAGCGTCTTTGCTTTAAAGCGTTGATGGTTGAAGAGTCCACGTGAGGTGCGAAATTCAAACCGCACACCTTTGTTAAGGTCACCAAATGCAAAATGGAACATTACCGAAAAATACAAGGCAAGTAGTACTGGGGCCATCAGCAACCTTGTTTTGTGCCGTTTGTGACAGGGAATAAATTAGACCATTCACCGTCTGACATGACAGATGCTTTCATGCCATCATAGAATGAGATGATGATATTGAACATATTGTCAGGTATGTCGAGTTTTTTAAGAACTTTCCACAAGCAAGTACGATTGACAGTGTCAAAAGCCTTAGTTAAGTCAACAAAGACCATATAAAGTTCCTGGTTCTTTTCACGTACCTTCTCGGCAACTTGACGTAACGAGAAAATCATTTCAATGGTCCCACGTCCAGAGCGAAAGCCTTTCAAATGGCTTCTACGGCTAATCAATATAATCAATCATGTGCCAGGTTTTTGATCTAGGGTGCATCCATGTTGTTTTCCGTTTATGGGCTTATTGGTAGACAGTATTAGTGATAGTGAGATCGTATTCTCTGCATAATAACAGCAGTCGCAGACCATTCGAATTCATGGCTCCGACTCCATGAGAACCAAGAACGCCCAGCCAAGTTTGATGGTCATTGCCCACATGAGAATTGAAGTCCCCCATAATAATAAATTTGTTTTTATAAGGCAATTTTGAGATGACATTATACAGTTGGTGATAGAAGGCTTCAATTTCAGTTTCAGGGGCATTTAAGGTGGGGGTATAACACCTTATGAGTGTTACAGTTGTGTTATCTTGAATATCTATGGAAAGAGTCATGATGCGATTATTGACACCTTTTGGAAGCGAAGATAGGGATCTAACAATGTGAAATTTTATTGCAAAACCAACGCCAGATTGAAGGTGCTCTTCCTCACTTTTACCAGTCCAAAATATCGTATATCCTTCTCCTATCTCCTCCATTTGAGAAGTGCCAGGGAGACGGGTTTCACAGATGGCAGCGACATTGATCTTATATCTGTTAAGTGCGTTGCAGATAAAGGCTGATCTACGTTCTATGTTATAGTTACTATCCTGGAATGTTCTCACATTCCAGGAACCGAGAAAAAGCTTTCTTTGTTCATTTCGACCGCCAAATGCGATAACCAGACAGCTGCGGTAAGCTGCCAAGTTTGAATTGAGCTAGCATTTGTTTAGGGCTCCATTTATTGCCCCCTCCCCGATTTGGGGAGGAGGCAATAAATGCCAAGCCCAACAGAAAGTGAAACATCATCTGGTTCAATCCACCTTACAGCGCCAACGTCAGAACTAACGTAAAAAAAAAAAAGTTTCTCCTGCATGTAGACAAACACTTCCCAAAAGGACACAAACTTAATAAAATCTTCAATAGAAACTCCGTGAAGGTAAGCTACAGTTGTATACCCAACATGTCAAACATCGTTAAGTCCCATAACAGCAAGGTCCTTCACCCCGAACCAGAAAACAACGCACCAAAATGCAACTGTAGGGAGAAAGAATTGTGCCCGCTCCAAGAAAAGTGTCTGAGCGAAAGTATCATTTACAGAGCAGAAATCGCCAACTACATTACCAGCGAACTCGTAACATAGTGTTATGAAACATATCATTCCATCAGCTAACTTGGTGGTCTGCAATTTATTATGAATTAAATGGAATTTATAAAATGTCAACCTAATCCATTGTGGAAATGGGTGCTATGAATAGGTAGATGATCGTATCACAAAAGTTGTAATGTTTGTTTGAGTTTTGTCTAGTTTTGGGCATGTGAAGTTGTTATCTTATTTTTGTAACCAGCACCATAATCAGTCCTCTCGAAAATGTCAGTTACCGATCTGGCTTAAAAGGTTTCTGTTTATGTTATCGAATGTAAGGTCAAGGTACAAGTTGGTTATTGTTAAATTCTTGCTCTGGTTTGTGTTAGTCCCGCCTGTATTGATTGAATACCTCGCTGAATTCCAGATATGATGTAATCCTATTCAGATTAGATTTGAACTCAAAATATGATGTGAAACTGTGAAATAACATAAATGAGATAAGAATTAGTATATTCTGATTTTACCTTTATAATTTTGCAAAGAGCTATATTAATTTATTACTAGAAAATCTTTTTCAAACATCCTTGTTGATTACGTTACATTCCAAACAACGCCTTCGCCCGGCAGAGCGGGAGACTTGGTCAGAATGTATCTGATTGGTCAACTTCTAATGTCACTCACTGTCGACCGAAACTGCCCACCAAAAGCATAAAAAGAGATGCTCCGTTTACAACAGAAGAGAGCACAAAGGAGGAGCCCACAGAGAGAGCAGAGAAGAGGAGTCCAAAGAGCAGAGCAGACAACAATAGAGCAGATAAAGCAGAGCTGAGAAGCCAGTGGAAGAGAATTCGCATTTGGAAGAACTACTAGCGAACTGAACAGTAATTGAACATTTCCGAACTATTAGTTATTATATTTCGTTTTGTGATCCAATAAAGATCCCGTTGCCTCGCCAAAGCGTGACTCTACTGAGCTAAACGCCACTCATTTAACAATAGAACTTACAGAACTTACTTTTAAAGATAGGCTGTGCAAACCCCGAAACTCCCTGAAACACCACTGCAAGGCAAACTCCACAGAACTCTCGAAATACGTTTGGAATCTACGCGACAGTAATCTTCACAACACCAACATACGATGGTTCATCCTCAACAAAGCTCCTACCTTCCGAAATGAGTCCCAGCGATGCAACCTTTGCCTCACCGAGAAGTACCACATAATTTTCCAAAATATCCCACTCCTAAACTAAAGAAACGAACTGCTGTCGAATTGCCGTCACATAAACAAATTCCTCCTCCGCAACTATAAAGTCACACCGCCGGACAATCAACAAATTCATCAAATTCCTCAAATTCCTGAAGGATGACGCCACCGCGCCCTGAAGAGTATAAAAGGGACAACGTAGTTAAATGTAAATAGTCGTCTGATGATCGCGTAAGAGTGAAACACCGTGTAACGGCAGTTGCCCAAAGCTTAGACATTAACCAAATGGATTATTAAAGCTCTACACCTTTGTATTGAGGAGTCTCCTTTTCAGAGACCAAACAGCTACATTTATATATATATATATATATATATATATATATATATATATGTATATATAGGTATATATATGAAAGGGACCGTGCCCCAAAACGTATTTTAATAAAGTTTTTTCATGATGTTTATATAATTATTCAAAACTGCGGTGTTAAGCCCACAGCGCATTCATCAATGTGTTTGCTAATTCTTAGCATTCGGGTGTGCGGGTCTCTAATTTGTTGTTTGTGGACCGTCACTCTATTTCTCAGGATATCACTTGTTTCTCCTATGTAATTATGTCCACATCCTGCACATGTTATTATATACACCAAGTTAGTTGAGTTGCAGTTCATTGAATGCTTTATCCGGAATGTTTCATTCGTGGCGAAGGTGAATTCTTTACCCTGTTTTAAATATGGGCTTGTTCCGCACCGTTTTGTGCCACAAATTTTAACTGCCGGATCTATGTCGTTTCTTCTGGAGAAATAGGAGTTTGTTAACATCCGTTTGAGGTTTTTGGGCTGTCGTTGACTACGTATTACTTTAGTCTTGCTCATAATTGCTTTTAGAGAGAGGCTTTGGTTCAGCATAGAAAGTTTTTTCCTGACCAGCTGAAATACTTAAGGATTGTCAGGGTTGTATGTTGTTACAAGACAAAGAAGGTTGTTTTCGTTTGTCTGTTCTCTCACCCTTCTTAACTCTTGAAGCGTTTGGGAAAGGGCCTTCTTGATACCGATATTGATAATCTCTGCTGGATATTGTTTTCCCAAATAGAGTCTGTTTAAGATCGTGAAGGCGTCGTTTTCTTGTATCCTGGTTCTTGATAATCATACATATCCTAGGAGCTAGGTTGTAGGGTATTGTAATAATTACAGTTATAAAAGATCCTCAAGTTACAGCAATAATGGACAAAATGCAAATTACAGCAGTATGGAACAAGTGTCAACAATTAGAGGTAGTTTTTACACATAAAAATGTGATCTGTCATACTGTAACTTTCACCCTCAGACCCAGTGAGATGTGCCATACCAACAAAAACAGCATAAGAGCTGAAGAATGAGCAGTGAGACGAAGGCCCGTCTTCTTTCTTTTACTTCAAGTTGGCACTTATAATCAATAGTATACTGAAGAATTAAAAAACGTTTTTTGACAAACCCATTCCTGCCAAAACATTGCCTGCCAAACTGTGTAGTTTTGGTTATCACACCTTTCTTTTAAGGTACTTTCTGAGCAGTTCGTTATTACTCTTAAAGTAACCCATATTGGATGGCCTTTTATCATTGCAGTAGGTGGGAACTGGAATATGATAAATACAAATGATTGTCTGTAGGTTCAGAATAGACATCAGTATATATATAACCATCAATTAGTTGCAAAGTGAGATCCAAAACATTGAGAGAATTGACAGAATATACCAACTCAAATTTAATTGCAGGATATAAAAAGTTGATATATTCTCTAAATTTCAACAACTTTTCTAGACCTTGGATCCAGATTTCAAATTTATCATCTCTATATCTCCACCATAACATAGGTTTAATAGAACCATCGTATTTGGCTTGTTTATCAATCTCTCCCATGGCTATATCTGCATAACTACATGCATTTTAGGGCACCATTGACAAAAGAAATACCTAATAAAAAGGAACTATCCATCGAGGTTTGTTAATCCTGAATTTGAAAGAGCCTTAGAAGTTGGTAGGGCAGATATCCTCAAGCCCAAGAGTAAGGAAACAAAACGCAACGTTTTCCCATTGGTAGTTGATTATAATCCTAGACTACCTAATGGGCCCAAAATTATTAAGAAGCATGCTAATTTATTATACGTCTTCCCTGCTCTTGAGGGGGTCTTTTCACCTAAATCCATTATCCAAGCTTCCACAAGAGGCAAGAATTTAAAGGAAATTATTGCACCTTCTAATCTTAAACCCCAGACGGATTTGCTACAACCGAGTCTAAAAGGCTCTTTCAAATGTAGAAAGAAGTGCCACTTGTGTCAGCATCTCTTACTTGAATCTAATGTTGTTAAAAGCTTTGTTACAGGAAAATGTTGCAAAATAACGCAGGCTATTAGTTGTACTACCAATAATGTTATTCATGCCGTATCGTGTGAGAAATGTAAGCCACAACATGTGGGCTCTACCTCGACGCAATTAAAAGTGCGCTTCCGGAATCACAAGACTGCCATTAATACTAATAAAAAGACCTGTGAGATGGCGGCGCATTTTAACGCCACATTGCAGAATATAAATGACATTAAATATATTAGGGTTGAACAAGTGAACTGTGAAATTGATGAGGATTTGGAAGGGAAATTATTAGCCAGAGAAGCATATAGGATAGCCCAATTACTTACTGTAAAACCATATGCCATCAATAAAAATAATGAATTAAAATCAAAGAAGCGTGTTAATTATTATCATTTATAATTATTAAAATGTCATGTCGGTATGAATTTTTAACTTATGTAAAATTTACGTTATATATTGAAGTACATATCATAGTTAACACTTTGTACTATCTTAACCATTTTATCTATTTTAACTGATGAAGGCTGAATAGACCAAACGTTTTTATAATAAACTAGATTAGAAAAGGAGTTGCCTTGTTAGATTTCATATATGCTATATGTTTATATATATATATATATATATATTTCTAAAATTCATTAATAATTCATGAGGAAAATACAAAAGAAAATCATAACCGTGTCGAGTTTTTATATGCGGTAAAGACACATGTAACTTTATTTGTGAAGAAGTTAGCTTTTTCGGCTTAGAAAACATAAATTTTCAAACTTTCTTCGCAAATTAGCGTATTAGGAGGTTCATTTTAGAAGAAATCTAAAAAACTCGCAGTATTTGCTTTATCGGATCTAAAACACTCGGCTATCGGCTCGTGTTTTAAAACCTCATAAAGAAACTCCTGATCGGTTTTTAAATATTACATATATATATATATATACATATACATACATTTCATTTTGTCATTTGGTTAAACTATACTGGATCTAGTATATATTTGCATACATACATACATACATATATATATATATATATATGTCTGTGTGTGTTTGAGGGGGGTGTATACAGCATCAAATTTATAAAAAATTTTGTTGACTTTAGTAACCTTTTAAAAAAACACATATACTATTTCGGGGCACAGCCCCTTCCTCAGATTAAACTACTGCCAACAACAGGAGTCTTTATATGTGCTTACAAAAGTCATTTGCATGTTACAGGTCTCTTACATTAAGCCCCGAATGGACTAAGCTACTAATTTTTTCTACCGAAAAGCTTTCCCTTTTCGTAGGGACTCTCTTATCCGTGACATCTATTATTTGGACTTCCAAATCCTCCAATCCCAAATGATCTTCTTCAAAAAAATGTGCACGTAAATGTTCTCCACAAATACCTCTCTGTCTTTTACCATATCGATTCATCCAGCTCTTATGGTTGCTAAATCTCTTCCTAAATTCCGTGATCGTGCTTCCCACATACTGCTTAGCAAATCCCTTACGTGTAATCAAATACACCACACCACTTGTATCACAATCAAAGGAATGGTTGATATGAAAAGATTTCTTTTCAACCGTACTTTAAAACATAGAACCCGTTTTAACAAATTTACAAATCTTACACCTAACCTTTCCACAACCAAACATTCATTTGTTGGATTGAATCTCCGGTTCTAATTTAGCCCTAAACCAAAAAATCTTTAATATTTCTTGGGCGTCTAAAACTTACAATAGGTAGTTCAGGTAAAATGCTTTATTACAAAGGCGACCATTCTACCAATACCTGTGATTCCCTGAGGATACGGTGAATTTTCAACATATATATATATATATATATATATATATATATGTATATATATATGTATATGTATATATATATATATATATATATATATATATATATATGTATATGTATATATATATATTATATATATATAAGTAGATACAAAAGACAAAATTTTGCTGTCACAACTCTGAGTTGCACGCGCTCAGGCGATAATCGGGCAACGTTCTATATATGAGCGCTCTATATTTTCATTCCAACGCTGTAACCTCCGTGGTACTCATCATTGGTGTATATTATATATATATATATATATGATGATGAAAAGTTTGTTCTCAAGCTTTTATCTCAGAAAATTTCTTAGCTCCCAAACGGGAATCGAACCCGTGTCTCCCGATTGCCGGTACGGTTGTTTTACCACTAGACTATAGCGTCTCAGACGGCAAGCATGATGTTAATTAGAGACCTGGTTGGTAATATTTCAAACCTTTTCAAACTTTTCATCATACATATATCGAAGCATACAAACATCTACACTTAGTAAGATGAAATTTACTTATATATATATATATATATATATGTCCTTCTCCAAAAAAAATAATGATAATAACTTAAACATAAGGGGGTTTTAGTAAAGGGGTTTTACTAATAAAGGGGTTTTTACTAGCAAAGGGGTTTTTACTAGTAAAAGGGTTTTATCACTCCAGAAAAAGGGTTTTAGTAAAGGTTTTGTGGATTCCCGATTTAACAAGGCCAAAGGGATCTCTAGAGATAGTCTACTGTGTCAGGAAGAGAGAAAAGGAAAAAAAAAAAGGAATAAGACTCCATTAGTTTTGACTTTCCATCCAGCGTTATCGGGGGTAAAAAAGTTGTTGATTCTCTTTGGCCGATCTTAAAGGCGTTGGATGGACGACTAAGATCTTTAATGAAAAACCTAAGATGGTGTACAGGAGGCCAAAAAATTTGAGAGATATTTTGGTGAGGACAAGGGTTACGATGGGAGATATAGAGGATGAAGGAATGAGGAAATGTGGTAAATCACACTGCCAGATTTGCAACTTTGTAGAGGAGGGAAATAGTTTTGAGGATGGTCGTGGGTATATGTATTATATAAATTTTGGCTTTGATTGGGATTCGGCAGGGATGATTTACTTATTAAATTGTAAGAGATGTTAAAAAATATACATTGGTATTACAGTTACATCCTTTCGAAAAATGTTTAATAACCATAAAAGTAGCTTGAAACGTCTTGGAAAAGGTCAGAGAGGGATTCCGGGTGAGCATTTGAATGCTCATTTTTTGGAAGAAGGACATAAGGATATTGAAGATATTCAAGTGAAGATGATAGATCGTACGAATGTTAATGACCCTACATAGAGAGAAGGCTTTTGGACTTATAAATTAGATACCTTTGTGCCAAAAGGTTTGAACCTGATCGACTTCTCATTTTGATTGTAAAGATTTTTTTTGGTATAAATAGGGGCTACTTACTTTGTACTCTATATCCTTCATAAAGGGGAGCACCCCGAAACGTTGGAGAGACAAATAAAGATTTTAATCAATGAGGTTTTATATATATATATATATATATATATATAATAAAATGAATAAGCTTAAAATTCTTGGTTGTTACTCAGAGTTTCACGTCTTTTTGGACGATCATCAGACAAGAGACGTGAAACTCTGAGAAACAACTAAGAATTTTAAGCTTATTCATTTCATATCTGCTCTATATTACAAGATATTGAACACTCTACATAAAGTCAATATAGAAACTGATTGTATTATATATATACATACATATATATATATATATATATATATATATATATATATATATACATAATATAATATATATGTATATATATATATATATGCGTCAAGCTACAAGCAAAAACAGTGCTCTATGCGTATCAGTGCAAAGCGGTATATGAAATGAAGAAAATGGACAAAAGTAAAAACTTTAATGTGCTGTTACTCGAATTTCACGTTACACGATCATCAGATCAGTTGTCTGATGATCGTGTAACGTGAAACTCAAGTAACAGCACATTAAAGTTTTTACTCTTGCCCATATATATAAATAAGAAATATTGGTTAATGAATAACAGTGCGCGATATCGTAAACAGTAGACCGAGTAGAATAGAATAGAATAGAATAGAATAGAAAAGAATAGAATAGAAAAAAGCTAGAAATCGTTGTTGTCGCTACTCGGAGTTTCAAACGTCTATGCGATCATCAAACAGCTGAGGGGATTGAGGTTTAACCTTTCTGATATATAGGCTGTATGACATCATGGATGAGAAATTTGTTGATGACGTGTTTCATTCTTTCCGCGATTGTGGTTGCCTGCTGTTACGTGACAGTCGTCACGCGCCGAGAACCTTCTACAATATTTGAACTTCTCTTAGTTATTCTTTAGTCATACCGCTTACTCATGCTGACATTGTAATTCTGCTGACTCACGCTGGTGTAAGAACTTTTTAGGCTACTTGAGTCATGAGAACTGTCATGATTGTTACTAAATATAGTATATTAGGTTATTTTAGAAATTACGTAAATTACGTCATAGTTTTACGGACAGACTATATAAGAGCGACTCGCTTCGACTCTCGGTGTGTGTTGTTTTGTGTGCTCAAGATCGTTACCTGTATTCAAGTGTCGTTGGTGTAATACAAGAAGTTAACAGTTGTGGTTGGAACGCTTTACTGGTGGAACTTTCATCTTTTGTCGCCACTGCGTTGTCAGAGTCGCAAACTTAAAAGTGTTAAGAAGACAGATAAGCTTTGAACATTTTTAGTTGTTATCTTAGCTCTTTAGTTTCTTTTCTCGTTTGTAAATAAATCTTTTCATTTCTTGTTACACGTCAGTAACGCTGCGTAAAAGTTGTTTTCATGTCGGACCTTTCAAACTATTTCCGTTCTTTTCTTTTGATTAAGGTTCTTTTGTTGGCCTTTAAAAGATGAAGTTTTTCTTCTATGCGAGGGTTGCATTGCTAGCTCCATATTTGTAGACAGCGGCGTGTTCCAGAATATGGTCGGCTTGCCCAAAAATAAGTCCCAGAACTAAAACAAACATTGTTTCCTGCCTTTCGACATCATCGACTTTTACCTATCCACCAGCGAGAACCTGTTAAACAAAATACTATACTAGGCCAGCACATTCACGTACGTCACCGAACAAAAAACACCATTAGCAAGCATGTAAGGAAGTCTGTCCTATTCCATGAGGAGACAACATGGGTAAAAAGAAAGAACTTGACCATGTTTGACGTTACTATGGGCAGTTATGACGGCGCGGAGATATGTAAGTCGGTCGGCCGATTCATTTTCGACTCCGTAGCTAAAAGATTTGGCAAAGAAAATGTAAGATTATGCCGGGACGACGGATTAGTCTTACTAAAGAACATGACTACAAAACTTATCAACCGGGCAAAGAAAGATCCAAGGAAAATTTTTGAAGATGTTGCTCTCGAAATTACAGCTCACACCAACTAAACAACCACCAAATTCCCTCGATGTTACATTCAACCTATCAGAAGGAAAATTTTCATACACTATCACCAAACCAATCTTGCAACTCTCCTCTGATCAAACTTCTTTCGAATCCGCCGCACTGCTATATCAACAAGCTCTCAAAAACAACAAATTTCAACCAGAACTGCAGTACATCTACAGAGATCTTCCCGATCAGACATCAAGCCAAAGAAAAACGCCGAAGAAGTATAATCTGGTTTAACCCGCTATTAAAAAAACCGTGAAGGCAAACGTAGGACGCTCTTTCCTTAATTTCATTGATAAGCACTTTCCATTTTCGAACAGCCAGCATAAAATTTTCAACAGAAACACAGTAAAGGTCAGCTACAGCTGCATGGAACAGTACCAGACAGAAGTGCAACACAAAAATAACACTATCTTGGCACATTTTTGTACAGCAGGGTATTCATTCAAAAACCTATATTTAGAAAAGATAACCCTCATAAAACATAAAAGCATTTAAGAAATAAAATATAAACAGCTAAAACAGAACTGGTACAAAATTATGCACCTGTACAAGAGATATAAGACCTACAGATCCCTTGACACATTTACTAACCATACAGTGCTAAGTATCCGAGACATGTAATAAATCATAAGGTGTTATTCACAGTTGATACTCAACAAATTATTTGGATTGCAAGAAAAAGTAAAATGATGTTGTCAAGCATGTTCCATGATGTCTTCTTCATAAATAAAATTAATCATTGCAAGCTGCAAGTATGTAGTAGGAAAATATTCACCAATTCTAGTTCACCTCTGCATACCAGGCACATCATAATGTGCAGAATTGAAAAAGATGGCCAGTCCAAAATCATATTAGTATGGATTCAAAATACGGACGCGATTCTTTAAGGGCAATCCGCTTCATATCCATTTTGGTATAGCAGTATAAATATCAAGTTAGGAACTTCAAGGATCATCAGTTCGACCTAAATTTATCTAAGTACAGCAACAAAACAGTAGTTACGACTTGTAGTCTATTAAAATCTCTAGAAATTTGGAACAAAAACTTAGCCAAAATTTACCCAGGATGAGCAACAATATAGTAGTTAGAAAAGGTTAAGTAATCAGTTCGAATGCAGTTTGGTACTGCAGTATATTTGTCCAGGTAGGATTAATCAGTTCAAACTCATTTGATGTTAGCAATAAAATACTGTAGCAGTGATTAAGGAGGAAAAACTCAGTTCAAATTATTCTTGGTACAGCACTTAGCAGCCACATTAAGCAGTTAGGAAAGATAAAACGGTAAGTTAAAATTCATCATGATGCAGCAGCAAAGATTACCAGCAAGAAATGTTAACTAATTTAAATATATCACTGTACAGTACAGCACCAAAATAGCAGTCAGAAAGGAAAATCTGTTCAAAATCTTCATGGTAAACAGTAGCCGCAAAATTGTGGTCAGGAACATTAATTAGATTATATTCATAAAAAGACACCAGCAAAACAACAGTGAGGAATGACAGCAACGGAATTTAAGCACCGCTACAGGAACTACGAAAAATCCTTTCGAGACGCTAAATATTAGAGCAAAACCAAATTTTCAACGTAAATGTGAAGCTTAAAAAGGAACAACCTAAATTACATACTTCACTGGTGTATTCTGGGACACGCCGCTGCCTACAAAGGTGGAACTAGACAATGTAACATTAGTATCCAAGAAAAACTGCATCTTTTACAGGCCGAAAAAAGAACATTACTAAGAACATTTACGCAAGCAACCACAACCACGGAAAGAATGGAGAACATCATGAACAAATTTCTCATTTACGATGTCATAATGCCTATATGTAAGAAACGTTAAACCACGACCCCCTCAGTTTCCTGATGATCACATGACGCGGGAAACTGCGAGTAGCGACAACAACAGCTTTAAGATTATATTCTATTTGAATGACATATCCAGGCATATTCAGTTAAAATTTTTAATCGAAGTTTTAAATAATAGGTTTTTTTTTTTTTTTTTTTTCTTCCTTCTTTAGTATTATCATTCATGTATTGTAATTGCATAATTCACGCAATTCAGCTTTTTGAGGTGCTATGTGTGTTTTTAATAAAGTATCTGTATATACAAATCTATCTATCTATCTATCTATATCTATATATATATATATATACATAGAGAGAAAGAGAGAGAGAAAGAGAGAGAGAGAGGGAGGAAGAGAGAGAGAGAGAGAGAAAGAGAAAAGGTTTTGATTGTCTAACACAATTAGAATTATAGAAAAATGTGTATATTATGGTAACACAATATACGCCTTATATTTATATAAATGCTTTATCAGTAAGTTAATTAAATGTTACTTACCATCCATAAAACATGGACAGTTACTTTGACATTCTAAAAAAGAAAAAAACAAAAGCTAAAATAATGAGCGCTAGACAGGACATAAACCGCCTAACTTCTGCATCCGAAAACTTAGGTAACTGATCAAGTTATCTTACATAACATTTTACGCACGGTGTTCCATAACCTAAACACTAAAGAAGAGAAGAATTTAGAAAAGAATAAAGACCAAAGAAAGAAAGTCAGACACAAAAAGGTTAACGCTTAATATTCTTTATAACGGATTCCTCTAACAAAACTAAAAGTGAGCGAACTAAAGAAAAACAAAGCAATCACAAGCAAATTAAAAACTAAAAAAGAAAACTTAATAAAATACAGTTCGGACATTAAAGGATCCAAGTTTAAATACATGACGTAAACTAGCTCCGAGTTTAGGGGTTCCAGTTTTGAGTTCGGTCTTGACTCTGAAACTCAGCGTTCTTCTGTGCCTTAACTAAGCCCTAAGGCCTAATCGGCCTCTTAATCTAGGGTAGGTAAACTCAGAAAACCTTTCTAGAAAAGGAGTTTCGAACTTGAAGCGCGAGAAAAATTGCTCAGGATCCACGGGGTCAAGGGCCCGTTTTCAAGCCTCTCGTGGGATCAAGAGAACATCTTAGTTTATGAATTTCTACACTACTGTGACCAAAGATTTTAAATCTAATTATAAATAAGATTTAAATCTGATTCATAATTTAGTTAATCACACCTTATTGGTTGCGCTCGCCATGTTTACCACTACATATATTTATCTAACAAATACGTCTCCAATGTTTCGGAACAAATCCAAAGCAAAATAAGAAATGGCTGTAGTGATCAGAAGTTATTCCAACATAAACAGTAGCCCCAATTACTAAAAAGAGTGATAAGGGTGAACATTGTCTTAGAACTCTTTAGATTGGAAAGAATTTACCGATATCTTTCCTTCTCATAGTGCAAAGAATCGTTTTCAGACTCTAAGTTGATACAAATGCATAATCAGTCTACTCTTGGATTTCTTTTTCTGTAATATGCACGCAGATTGAATAGCAGTAGTTGATACATAGTAATTATAATTAATTTATTTATTTATATGTGTTTCTTTAAAAAAAGAAGTTAAGACAAAATTTAATGGAATTTTCAAAATTTTAGGGACGTACAGGTGTAGTTACTTTGCATATGTCAGAGCTATCAATTCTGGTCGTCAGTTCCGGCTAAATAAATTTGATTGGTACCACACTGTAATAAAGGCCAAAGAGACTACCTTACGAGGAAAAAAGTTCACATCTTGGGCAATGCAATAAAGAATTACCTCGATAAATCTACAGAGAATTGTTCATTTTACTTTTCAATGTGAATAATGGTCAACTTTGAGCTTCAGATTCGTGAAGTAAAATAGCTCCTAGCAGTGGGAGTGTAGCAGCAAACAATAGTAATCATTGGTGGCGAAAAATTAGCATAAGGAACGAATATTTTAGCACAAACAATTGTACACCTTTTAACTTCAATGTTTTTCTTTCACTGTAATGTTTTTAAAATAGAATACCAACTTGAAGTACTCTACTCAACTGGGAAGAAATGGCGGGCCCAGGTAATTTTTATTTTTCAGAATTTCTCATGTCGAGAGACGTGTGACGATTTGTGGGTAAATTTTACTTGAATTCCCAGATCTTTCTTTCAATTGGAAAATACATTAAAAGTATGTTTTTGGTCAGTTAAATAATGTTCGAATACATCATACTTGAGCAAATCAGTATCATTATAAGCCTTACGCATACAAATTTTACAAGAGCACAAGTCCGGTTGATGTTCGAAAAAGACGTTCATTTTGACAGGAAAAATTACTCATAATTCACTGCAAACAAAGGTAATACTTCTGTTTTCAATCGTACTTAATATCAGTTGATATTGAGTTGTCCGTCACTACATCTACTGTGATAACTGCTCGATAACATATTTGAAAATTATAAGACTAAAGTATTGGGTAATCTGGGAAGATATCTTGCCAAGAAAGTGGTGCGAAATTCTTTCAATGATCCCGAATAAAACGTTTACCAATGAACTAAGCAATAGCAGCTATGTGTAAATTTAGACTCTAATCATATGATACTCTCTTTACTGGCAGACGCATGAATTTCTTTCTACCTTCGCAAGTTGAACGGGACGCTGCATGATAAGAAAAGTTTGGTTTGTCAGATCTCATGTTTGGAAACTTTTACCACGTATCTGCAGTCGCGGCGGAAGCTGAATTTGAGCGTTTTGCCCACTTGACGCTTAACGGCGAGAATTGCACCGAAAAGGAAATTCTGCCATCAAGAAGAATGAAATGGGTACTTGCATGGAATAAACTGAAGTGGAAATTAAAAATACTGAATGGAAATTTTTGCCATTTCTTCTTATCAGCTCTCTTTGTTTAGATATCTATATAACGCGTCCATAAGACTAGTGCTTTCACCTGGTTTCTAACTAAAGCGTTCCGTAATGGCTTGTCGGTTTGAAAATTGGCCATACCCTTGCCAGACGAGCCGGATCACCTGTGCCGGCTATGATCTGAAAGTGGCACTATCACCTTTGACAAATGACTCCATATTTTTGCTGCGTGAATTCTTTCGAGAAAAGGAGCTCATTTGCACTAATATAGAAATTTTCGACGCTGTGGAGCAGTATGAAAAAACGCAGATTCCATACAAACTGCTGATAATGGAAGTCAAAGGAATGTTCTATACCAACCGCCGGTCATAAATCCGAGCTTTGGGATTGATTGGGGGAAACGACGACTAACAATTTCAAGACGATCATGGGGGATCGAGTGTTGAACGACTTCCCTTTCAGAAGGCTTACTCTGGAATTGATTTTACATATAGTTGATACAATAGACCACAAAATATTTTTATCAAAACTAGAACTATACGGAATTACAGGAACCGCTTTACAGGTGGTCTAATCTTTTCTCCCATTTGGAAAACAAATATATTTAAATTCAACATAATAGGACGGATCCAGCTGACGTGGCATGTGGTGTTTCCTGAGGATCAATTTTCGGTCGACTGCTTTTCCTCATATACATAAATGATGTCCCAAATTGTCGAGACTCTAGAGACAGCAAAAGCTTTAATGTTTGCGAATGATACTAACCTAGTCTGTCATAGACAATCAGACGTAGACATTGAAAGCAAACTTAATAGAGACATGGAAAATATACAGCGGGTGCCAAAAGTATGAGTCCAGTTAGAATTGAATGTGTATTTTTATTTTTGAACAATATTATCACTCTGTGTCTCAACAATGTTTAATTTTACTTTTAAATCGGATAAATAGTTTTTACGTGATTTCAGTATTTAGTGTGTCCTCCCTTAGCTTTTAAAATAGCTTGCACTCCTTTTGGCATGGATTTGACAGTTTTTGAAGTGTTGGCGGTTCGATGTTATTCCAACATTGAGAAAGTATATCCCATAGCCTGTCCTGGCTTGTGATTGCATGTTTCACTTTCTCTCTTTTTAAATGATCCCATAAGTGTTCAATTGGATTAACGTCGGGAGATTGAGGTGGAAATGCCATTAGCTTTAATTCACCTTGGTTTTCTTTATTCTTTAAATGCTTTTTGCACAGGTTAGAACTGTGTTTAGGATCATTATCTTGTACTAAGGTAAATCCGTTCCCACATAACTTCTTGCCAGATGGTATAGCATGTCTTTGGAGAATTGAATGGTATTGCTTCTTTTTAAGATGCCTTTTATCCTGTAAAGATTCCCGATGCCATTAAAACTGAAACAACCCCAGACTTGGATGTTTCCACCACCATGTTTCACTGTGGATTTGATACACTGATTTAACAATCTTTCACCAGGTCTTCGTCTCACATAAATGCGGCGATTATTTCCATGGATTTCAAATCATCGGTGAAAAGTACTTTTCCTAGTCTTCTACACTACAGGTTTTGTATTTTTTTTTCCATAACAATCCCTTTGCGCTTACTTTTAGGACGCAGCAACGGTTTAGAAACTGCAACTCTTTCTTTCAGACCACTTGCAGCAAATCCTCTTCTTACTGTTGCTTTGCTGATTGTTTTCTCTCGGGTTGTGTTAATTGAGGAATGAATATTACCAGCAGTTGCAGTTCTATTACGCAAAGTTATTTTTATGAACCGATCCTCTTGTGATGTAGTACACCTTGGTCTCCCAGACTTTGGTTGGTTGGAATAGGATTAAGTTTTTCTGAACCTTTCCACGGTTTGCTGCACTGCACCTTTCGACACTCCTATCTTTGTAGCAATTTGTCGCTGTGAGAAACCTTTGTTACTAAGAGCAACAATTTGTCCTCTAACTCCTTCACTAACTCCGACAGTTATATGAGAACCCGACAGTGCAATGGACCTCTGGAGCTGTGTGCAGCGGGTGATAATCCGCGGAGGTGGCATATCGCTGGCCACGCAGTTACAGGGCTCGCGAGATCCTCTCCTTCGCCTGGAGCGACAAAGTGGTGGGACGGTCGGCTACTCAGTGCGTAATATCTCATCGCCGTTTCGCCGACGGACGTGAGGTGGAGAATGAAGGTGACTGCCGGTGAAACGTGGCCCTAGTCCGCAGACTTCCAAGCAAATAAAATTCTTGTAAAGGCGAGAAAGCTAACAGGACGTCAAGTACACCGGTTAAGGAGACCCTCGGTACTGGGCTCTCCCTCGCAAATAATAACGACGTAAAAAGGGAGAGCACTTGGGGCGTCAAGTACACCGGTTAAGGAGACCCTCGGCACCAAGCACCCCCTCCGATAGGAAACTTAATCTAGGACCCGGGGTTAAGACCACTTACTTTGAGGAGTTAGTGTGCTTACCTTTTTATTTTTTCCCTGACCTTAAGAATGCACCTCAGGTTGGAAGAAAAGAGATCCATCCGGCTGCAAAGATCCGAGGACACCCCAGCTAGCCATTCTTTCTCGATGGTGGTGACGAGACAGTGGCGCTGTTGCACTCGCGAGAGGAATCAAAGGGATGACTTAATCCTCTTCAGCGAGATTTAGGGTTCCGGCTGAAGGCCATCAAAACGATGAGAGTTGCGGGCTAGCCAAATCTGATGGCGGATTATGCCAAGGAGGGCGAGTAGGCCGGCTGCAACTTGTGCCGACGTTGGGAATGCCCATAATTTTTCTGTGGCTGTCGGGCGCTACAACGTTGGTCGGGCGAGACGGAGGAGGATGGTAAACCAGTACAGTATTGGTTGCACGAAAGGGCAGTCGGCGAAGAGGTGTACGAGGCTTTCAGGGGCCCCACAATGACACACCGGGTCGACGGACATCCAAAATGGATGAGACGGTCTGCAGTTGGTAAGATACAGTGAGCAATGAGCCAAGATGTGTCGAGAGCCGGCCTTGAGTGGCGAAGGAAGTTCAAGCTCTGCCACACTCTCGGCCATTCGACCGGGCCAAATCTAAGTTCTCGAACTTTGGCGATACACCGATGTTGTTTGTAGTTGATCTTTCCAAGGATGGTGTAAACGGTCTTGGCAGTGACGTCAGCCAATGGAAGGGGATCGGCATTTGACCTTGGCACAATGAAAGCTCCGAAGGTTTGGGTGCCTCCTGCTGCGTACCAGGCTGTAAGGACCGCACGGTAGAAAGGTAGCAATCGGCGGAGTGTGGCTTCGCTTACATTTGACAGGCCGAAGACTCTGTTGATAGGTTCCGCGAGGAAAGTCCGCCGAAGGTAGAAGTGAAAGAAACTCTGCCAACCACGGTATTCACCGGAAAGGAAGCGCTTCACCCACGTAATGTGTAGAGACGACAGCTTGCGAGACACTTCTACAACCCCTAACCCTCCACGGTCCAGGGGCTGACTCACCGAAGACCTGCTGAGCCATTCCCTCTTTTTACCCCGCGCAAAAGGAAACACGAGTTTATTAATTTCGTTGATAATGTTAGTCGGGATTAGTCTGATGGAACCTAAGTACCAGAATGTACTTAGGCCGAGAGAGTTAATAATTAGGGCCCGGCCCCTGAAGGACAGCTTGCGGTGTGCCCAAGACTGAAAGACCTTCTCCAGCTTTTTAAGATGGGGCCCCCAGTCCTCGCCTCCCTCGTTTGAGAGGCGGCTTCCAAGGGCCTCGATGTGGCTGGAGGAAACCGAAAGCCCACTGGGAAAGAGGTGTGTGGTCTTCATGGGCCCAAGAGAAGGGCTTTACATTTGGTAATGTTAAGCCACGCCCCAGATCCTTTTTCGTACCTCTCAAACAACCGGACCAAAGCGAGGATCGATTTGTCCAAGGTCACCAGTGCGGACGTGTCGTCGGCATATTGCGAGATCTTGTGTCGCTTTCCCCCAGCAGGGAGAGGAAACCCGTCAAAGGTGGGGTCTGCGCGGATGGCACAGGCCAACGACTCTGCGACCAGGACGTATAAAAGCGGCGAAAGAGGACAACCTTGCCTAATCCCCCGGCGAACGGGAAACAGCTCCGACATGAAGCCGTTCATGATCACCGCCGAAAACACCTCACCGTACAACAGGGCCACCCAGAGGCGAAAAGAGGGGCCAAATCCCATCTTGACCAGAACCTTCTGCATGTAGGTCGACTCTACACGGTCGAAGGCTTTTTCCTGATCAAGGGACAGCACAGCAGCGGGTAATGCCTGAGAGTTGGCATAATCTACGACGTCGTGGAGAAGACGTACGTTCTCCCCACGTACCAACCGGGGATGCCGCGCGATTGATCCGGCGACACCACAGACGATATAATCAGGAGGAGGCGATTTGCTAGCGCCTTGGCCGCGATTTTGTAATCCGCACACAGGAGAGTGATTGGACGCAAATTCGCGGTTTCAAGAGGGTCCCCCTTCTTGAACAAGAGCGTTATCGTACCCAAACGTTGGGATTTGGACAGTTTTCCAGAACAGTTGTACGAGTTGAATACGTTGACTAAGTCTGGGCCCAACAACCCCCAGAACCGAACATAAAATTCGGCGGGAAGGCCATCTACCCCTGGCGATTTATTGGAAGCCATCTGTTTGAGTGCACTTTCGCACTCCACTTCCGTGAGGTCTCCCTCACACAACTCGGTCGCGGCAGGGGACAACTGACGTTCAAGGCGCTCTAGGAAGGGGTATTGTTCTCCCTCATCTAGGTGTTCTGACGAGAACAGCTTGAAATAGTAATCCCTCCATAAGCCAATTATATCCTTAGTGGAGGTAGGGAGCGTGCCGTCAGGGCGCTTAATACCACTGATTAAGCGCTGCTGCCCCCGGACCTTCTCTTGGGCAGGAAATAGGCCGTCGACGACTCCCCGTCTTCCGCCCACCGTGTGGCTGCACACAACTGAGCCCCCTTGGCTTCCGAGAGAAGCTCGGAGGCTAGCTCTGCTTGCACTTCCTCCAACAGACCGGGGAGCTGCTCACCGTTATGATTCGCCTTTGGGTGTGCTCGACGGTAGCGTTCAACGATTTGATTTTGCGTCGCTGCTGTTGAGATTTCTCCCTCGAGAAACGACGGATCAACCTTTTAATCCGGGCTTTGCCGGCATCCCACCATGATGAGACAGAGGAAAAACGATTCCGCTCCTGACGCCAATCCACCCAAAATGCTGCGATTTCGTTGCAGAAGGCCTCATCATTGAGGTGATAGGTGTTGAACTTCCATAATCCTTTGCCCCGATCAACCCCAGATGGAAGGTTGATTTCCAGATACACATAAGAGTGATCTGATCGAAAGAAGGGAAAGATCCCCACTGACGAGACAAGACCCAGGTATCGGTGTTGTAACTAGATCATGTCGACCCGGGAGGCCAGGCCACCACCGGGCGTCCTCCACGTGAACTCCTCGACTCCGGGATGCAAAGCGCGCCATACATCGTAGAATTCGAAGGAGTTGTTTAAATCATGCAGAGAAGGTGACCAGTTGTAAGCCCAGGGGGACCTCGGGTTACACCCGAGGCGATCCGAGCACGGATTTACCACTGTGTTAAAGTCCCCACACAATAACACGGGAAGGTCTGGGTCCAGGGCTTGGTAAAAGGATTCGAAAAAGAGACTACCGTCTTTTTTGTCATTAGAGCCATAAAGATTTGCGACCTGGAAGTTTAAATTATTACGGGGGAATTCCGCAATAACCAGTCTACCAGAGTCGTCTTTCCAACTACTAACCACCGACAAGGCCTCGGGACGGTAAAGAATGGCAACACCGCGACTACTGGCGGCGCCGGGCAAGGATATACATTTGTAATGAGTATTAGTTGTATTGGGGTTAGTGCAAGAGAACCAGTCAGAGAATTCCTCCTCCGAGATAGAATGCGTCTCTTGCAGACAGACGATGTGTGGCTGAAAACAATTTAGCCACGATATTAATGTTTGTCTATTGTCCAGAAAGCGGAGTCCCTGGACATTCAGTGTTAGTATTTGACAGCTCATTTTAGCTGTAGAAGAGACTCCAGGGTTGAGTCCAGCTCGGTAGTGGGCCGAGGTCGTAGGTTTTCTTGTGGTGCTGTGTCGGGAAGGATGTTTCCTGAGTTGGACAGGCGGATGTCAGGAACTTCGCCTTTGTCCGGTACCAAGTCTTGGACGGCTCCAAATTGCCCGAAGGTGATGTTAATGTCTCTGGAATGGCTGCACGAGGTGTGGCCTGTGCCAATCAGAGACGGGTGGGTACGTTTGCGGGTTGGTGGGCCCGACGACGAGATGGAGTCGGTGCTGTACGTGGAGCGCGATCGGGATCGCGTACGTGAAGAAGGTCGGGCAGGTGGTCGGCGCTGGCGGCGCAGGACTTTAAAGTCTGCTTTTTCAGTGTCCCCAACCGGTGGGCTTTCTATGGGTGGAAAGTCCAGGGAGTGTGAAGATGGCAGGGTCACACTGGGTGAGGTGTCGGTGGGTGTGGTCACAGTGGCTGCCCTCGGGTCGACGGCACTCGCATAGGAGGCCGGCTTGGCCAGTAGGCCCGGGCGATCTGAGGCAGTCTCATCGGTAGCAATGGTGGGGCTGGTGGTGGTGCTCAGGTCGACAGGTTCGTCTGGGGTGGTTGTGCTCATTATGGTGGTTTCACCGGCGGCCACATTAGCGAGGCCGGTGAGCGCGGTGCTGGGCGAGGCAGAGTCGTCAGCATCGGTACTGGGAGGATTGACTGTGGCGTCCGTCTCCTCAGTTCTGGTGTATTTGACCCGGTCTGTGCTGGAGTCCGGGATGATTGGGTCTTGGTCTCGGGGACTTTCTGACCCTTCGTAATCGAGGCCCTCAAAGTCTGTCCCGGTCACAGGGGTAGGAGGCTGGTGGTGGACATCTGGTTGGCTGACATCCATGCTGGTCGTGTTGGCAGTCTCAGGAAGGGCCGTGTGATCAGAGGCAGGAGTTGAAGCCTCTGGGGTGTGGCGATCTTGTGACGTTTCGGTCCCTGATAGTGGGGATGGATCGTCCGGTGGTTCCCTCTCATGAGCCGGGGGAGTGTCATCGCCTGTGGCGGAAGCATGGTACCGGAGGTAAGGACAGTCCCGGTTTGTGTGGTCGGGTGACTGGCACCTGAAGCAAGTCCGTGTTTGGCCTCGCTAGAAGATGAGGCAAGTGTGCCGCCGGATGCGTAGGGCAGAAGGAATGTTCTTTTGTACCTCCATCAAGATGGAAATTGTGCCCGTTTAGATGTCACGCTTTATGTCGTGCTTCGCCGCAAACACTTTGCCGTATTTGCCGAGGATACGGGTCGCAGCCTCGATGGGGATACCTATCGCAAGGCGTTGCACGGAGACCCATTTTTTACTAGAAATGGGCTGAGGTTCCAGGGGAAAACCTCGAAGGGAAAGTCCTGCGCTGAGGCAGTTCTCCATCAGCGCGGCCGAATTAAATGTTATACGCAGCTTTTTTGAAGAAATGAACTGCACGCAATAGAAATACTTGCCCAGCGGCTCATACTGTTCATTGAAATCTTCTAAGACTTCGTCTAAGTTGACCTTTAGCTGCTCACTCACTGCCAGTGTTGGAATGACAGCGACAGCCGAGCGGTTTGCATACGGTACGGACATTGTTAGAAAAACACGCACTGACCTTTTGGGTTAAACACACTAAATCTCCAAAATGGTAGACACACGAAGTCCGGTATGCGTACGTCCGCTGTACCAAGAGGTGAGGGAGCCAAACTCCATACATATAATTTACCGCATTGGGTTGTCAACTGGATTACAGATTTTCTCACATGTAGAAAACAAAGAATAAAGCTAAACCAAGAGGATTACTCGGATTGGGCTGAAGTTCCCGCCGGAGTTCCACAGGGTACAAAATTAGGCCCATGGCTATATTTGATAATGATCGATAAACTAACAGTGTCTTGTGGTGACATGTGGAAGTTTGTAGATGACACAACTGTAGATGAATTAGTCAGCAAACGAAGCGAAAGCAGAATCCAGAACACGGTTAATTATCTATTAACCCAAATCTCTGAACTAAAATTTCAATTGAATGAAAAGAAATGCAAAGAAATACGTATTGGCTTTGGTGAACCAAGTGCTACTTTCGACCTAGTATTTGTGAATGATACCCCTTTGGAGGTGGTTCCGTGTGCAAAAATCCTCGGATTAACCGTTTCCAATAATTTAAAATGGAACGATCACATTTATCAAACCATGATGATGATGATGATGATAGACTTTATTTTGACACGCTTGCCTCGTCAACTGAAAGTTGATTTCCACGAGAGGCGTGTATAGAATTAAAAAAATACAAGCATAAAATTAGATAGAAACTATTTACAGGACTGTTACAAAAAGTAGCAAAGTTCAAAATCAGTTAGTCTAAATATTAAATATTAAATATTAAATATTAAATTAATTGAACTAGTTAATTACAAAGATGCAAGATATATAATTTTATATGTCGATGCACGTCGCGATTTTCGTTTGAAATGAAGTGAGAGATCTACACTCTCTAATTTCTTTGGGAATGGAGTTCCAAATTATTCCTCCATCATAGATAAAACTTTTCTTCATACTATTAGTGCGTGGTTTTGGCAGGCAAACAGTACTTGAAGTTTCCCGAAGGTCATATTTTGTTACTTCACTTCTAAATTTGAAGAGGTTCGCGAGCGAAGTGGGAGCCATGCCATTTAAGATTTTGTACATCATTATAGCCTTAGCTCTTTTCCTAGTAGTTTTAAGTGGTTCCCAGCCTAGCTCGTTCAATACAATGGAGTGATCAGCATCGTTACTGGTATTTGTGATTATTCTTGCTGCTCTGTTTTGAAGTTTCTGAAGTCGGTTTGAATGTGTTTCATTAAATACGTCCCATACTTCACAACAATATTGAAAGTATGGGGACACAAGGGAATTATAAATTGAAAGAAGTGTTTTTTTATCTGCAAAATTTTTCAATCGCCGAAGAGCTGAAATTCCTGCTGATATCTTTTTACAAATGACATCAGTGTTACTGTTCCAAGACAAATGTTGATCTAATAATACCCCTAAACTTTTGCTTTCTTGAACTTGCTTGATTTCTTTGTCATCAACTTTTAAATTAATTGTACGGTCAGAAATCCTGCCTACCATTGGTTTTGAGCCAATAACAATAAATTCAGTCTTAGATAAATTTAAGCTAAGTTTATTGTTAATTAGCCACTCCTTGAGATTTTTTAAGTCTGAATTTACTGCAGTTTCAAGCTCATCTATTGACTGCGATGAAGCTGTTATATTGGTGTCGTCAGCAAATAACCTTGGTTTTGTGCTTTCTAAGCAATGTGGTAAATCATTGATGTATAAGAGAAAGAACAGTGGCCCTAAAATAGACCCTTGTGGAATGCCACATCTAATTATTTTCTCTGATGATACAGTGCCCCTAAATTGGCACTTCTGATTTCGATTTGTGAGATACGATTTAAGTAGAGACAGTGCTTGACCCTTGATCCCATAGAGCTCTAACTTTTTTATTAGTATTTCATGATCCACAGTGTCAAATGCTTTTTTCAGATCTATGAACACTACCATGTTGAACATTTTCTTATCTATATTTATGTACCAGTCGTTAGTACAATCAATTAATGCTGCAGTCGTGGAATGATATCTCCGAAAACCAAACTGTTGATCACTTAAAATCCCAAAATTTGTTAAATACTCATGAAGTTGCTGAAAAAGGATTCTTTCCAAGATTTTACTAATAACTGGTAGAACTGAAATAGGTCTGTAATTTTCAGCCAGCTTCCGTTGCCCTGCTTTGAATAAAGAAAGCGATTGTACTTTTTGTCACAACTCAAACGAGCTAAAGTTGGGATTAAGGAATTAATTGTATTTTACAGCACATGTATTAGACCAATCTTGGAATATGCATGCCTGGTCTTTCACAACAGGCTGTCCAACTACATATCCAATGACCTGGAAATGATTCAAAAAAGAGCGTTGAAAATAATCTACCCCTTGATCTCATATGCAGATGCGCTGATATTTACTGGCCTCCAACACCTCAGTACCAGAAGAGAAAAGATAATGAACAATCTTTTCCTGGATATCATGAGTGACGAAAACCACAAACTTCACGAATTTCTCCCTCCTCGGAACACCTATGCTACCGATCTTAGGACGAAACATAAGTTTAATGTAAACTTCAGAACAAACCATTAAAATCTTAACCAATTTTAGTATTTTAGAATGAATAACACTTAACATTAGAATCGAACTTTCCAAAAATGGTCCATTAGTGTAATTTTTTGCCTATCGTTTCAAAAATTTCCGTTAGTTCCAGGTAAATTTAGAACTGGTGTAACATAGCAGAAGTGAATGCATTTTGTAATGTAAACATAATTCAGCCTACGGCTGCAAGTTTTACCAAATAAAACATCTATCTATCTCAATCTATTCTCGACAAACAAAGAAAATCATTTATATCCTTGGACATCATAGACTTCTACCCCTCCATCACCGAACAACTACTCGACCGGTCTATTTCATGGGCAAGCCAATTCACAGACATCACGGACACAGACATCAATATAATCAAACACGCACGCAAATCTCTCCTCTTCCACAAAAACCGCACATGGTCCAAACGCAACACTAACAGCACTTTCAACGTTACAATGGAAAGCTTTGACGGTGCAGAAATTTGCGAACTCGTCGGGCTCTTCATCCTAAATTCATTAGAAGAAAGATTTGGGAAAAATGTCGGATTATACCGCGACGATGGCCTAGCAGTTGTCAACACACGCTCAGGAAGACTATGCGACAAGGAAAGGAAAGAACTCATCAGCACATTTAATGACCTCGGACTTAAAATTACTATTCTGACAAACCAGCAACGCTCCAACTTCCTCGACTTGACATTCGACCTGACTAACGGTACTTACAAACCCTACAGAAAACCCAACGACGAACCTATTTACATTAACCGCTCATCAAACCACCCACACTCCATTATACCAGAACTTCCTCACTCTGTCAACCGACGAATTAACGTGCTATCTTGCAACAAAGAAGCATTTGACGAAGCAGCACAAACGTACAACAACACCTTGAACCATAGCAACTTCAGCACTCAACAGAAACACGAAACTAACATCCACACTGAAACCCAACGCAGAAGACAACGCAACGTAATCTGGTATAATCCACCCTACGGCAAAAACATCAAAACTAACATCGCACGCGACTTCTTGCAACTAATCGACAAACACTTCCGCCAAACAACAAACTACACAAACTATTCAACAGACACACTGTCCGTGTTAGTTACAGCTGCAGCGAAAACATGGAAACATTTATTAAAAGGCACAACAATACAATACTGAAGCGACACGACAATCAAGAGAAACCATCTTACACAAAAAACACTCGACTATGTAACTGTACAAACCCTGAACAATGTCTTGTAAAAGGCATTTGCCTGCAAACCACCATCCTTTACAAGGCAAGAATAACGACCACTGACAACAACGTGACGAAGACATACATAGGCGTAACAGGTAACGACTTCAAAACTAGGTACCGAAATCACTGCAAATCTCTCAACAACAAAAAATACTTAAACGAAAACGAGCTTTCAAAACACATCTGGAACCTGAAAGACAACAAACGCAATTACACAATCGCGTGGGAGGCAGGATCAAGAAAATGTCGCCTATGCCTCGATGAAAAATTGCTTATCCTAAAGAGACAAGGGAAAAACATTTTGAACAGACGGTCCGAACTATTCAGCAAATGCCGACATGTAACCAAACACTCCCTTGAAACTTTTGTCACCTGTATATATGTGAATAATTAAATCTTATCTGCCAGTTGCCTGATGATCGCCTGAGTGCGTGAAACTCAGAGTAGTGACAGCAAAATTTTGTCTTTTGTATTTCATGATGATGATGATGATGAAAACTTTATTTACCCACGCTGGTATCGTCAGCAGAGCTGGTTTACACGATAGGCGTGTAAAAAGTATAATTACAATAACATACATATAAATATATAAAAGATATAGTACAAATAGAGAATCTAAGCTAAGACTAATAGTAATATGCCGCACGATTGTTTACAAAGTGCGCGGTGTATATTTACAGGTTTTGTGTTTAAAAATGATAAGCAGCAATTTTTCTTTCAAAAGAGAGGCGTGTTTTACTTTCTCTTAGGTCAGTTGGTAAGGAGTTCCATAGGGCAGATCCATCGAACATAAGGCTTTTTTTTCATATTGTTAGTACGAGGTTTCGGCAAACAAACTAAGCTGTGGCTATCACGAAGATCATAATTTATAAGTTCATTTTTGCAGGTTAATAGGTCATGGAGGCAACTTGGCCCCATCTTGTTTAATATTTTAAACATCATTTTTGCTTTAGCTTTGAACCACTGCGTTTTTAAAGGTTCCCACTCCAAGGCATTTAAGGCGGTTTGCTGATTAGTTTCATTAGGCATATTTTTTATGATACGTGCTGCTCGATTTTGAAGTTTTTGCAGGCGTTTCGATTGAGTCTCTCCAAAAACACTCCAAACTTCACAACAATAATTGAAATAGGGTTGAACTAATGCATTAAATAAGTATTTTAGAGTATTCTGATCAGCAAATTCTTTTATTTGTTATAAAGCATATAAACCGGATGAAACTTTTTTACAGATATTCTCTGTATTAGTTTTCCAAGATAAATTTTCATCAACAATCACGCCCAGAGCTTTGTATTGGGAAAATTGTTTTATTGATTTGTTGTCAATAGTAATTTGTAATTGATAATCACTAATTTTGTTGAGCATAGGTTTAGTTCCAATCAAAATAAATTCTGTTTTTGCCACATTCAAACTGAGTTTATTTGCTACTAGCCATTTTCGCAATCTTTCCAAATCAGAATTCACTGCAACTTCGATATCATTGATTGACTCACCAGCCGCCGTAATGTTTGTATCATCAGCAAACAACCTGGATTTCGTTTGTTTTAGACATGATGATAAATCATTAATATAAATTAAAAACAGCAAAGGTCCTAAAATGGAACCTTGGGGTACTCCACATCTTATGCCACGTTTAGTTGAAATAAATCCATTTATCTCACATTTTTGTGTTCATTCATATAGATAAGATTTAATTAGAGATAACGCCTGGCCCCTGATACCATAATGTAGTAGTTTTTCTAACAAAATTTGATGATCAACGGTATCAAAGGCCTTCTTCAGGTCAATAAAAACTATTAAATTAAACAATTTCCTGTCCATATTTACATACCAATCATTGGTACAATCTAAAAGAGCTGTAGCTGTGGAGTGATACTTACGAAAACCAAATTGGTGTTCTGAAAGCAGGCTGTTTGCTGCGAAGTATCCTTATAGTTGATTGTAAATGATGCGTTCCATAACTTTGCTAATGGCTGGAAGCACCGAAATAGGAGGATAATTGTTAGGTAAATTTCGCTTGCCACTTTTAAACAGTGGGATTACCCTTACAGTTTTCCAATCACTTGGAAACGTTGAAAGTGTAATTGCTTGATTAAAAATAAATGTCAATGAGCTACAAATTATTGGCGCAGCAATTTTAATAATTTTACTTGAAATTTTGTCAATACCCGTAGCCTTACAGGTTGGGAGTTTAGACAGTAGGTGACAAACACTATCTACAGTAACTGGCTTGAATGCAGTGAACTCGGATTTGGTTTCTTTTAAAAACCGCTTAAAATGACTACTACTTGAATCAATTAAATTGTCCGCAAGGTTTGGCCCAATACTTGAAAAATATTCATTGAAACTCTCTGCAATGTCTTTAGGATTACTCAACTTCTCCCCATTCATGTCTAGTTCATTCACTTTTGTTGGTCTACTTTGTTTACCCAGCAGATCATTTACAGACCTCCAAGCAGCTTTTGGTTCATCTTTTAGAACTGATATTCTCTTTGAATAATATATTTTTTTGGCTTGCCTTAATTTTTGTGTTTGCAATATTTCTTGCTTTTTTATAATCTTCCCAGTCACTTTCGAATTTAGAAATTGTTGCCTTTCTTTTTAATTTGTCTCTTGTGTTTATTAATTGTTTTATATCACTTGTAACCCATGGGACTTTTTTTGACTTTATTTTTTTATGCTGAGTGGGAGCATGTCTATCAAGGACCTCAAGAAATAATTGTTTCCAGATCTCCCACATACTGTCTGGATTTTCTCCATAAAAATAAATATAGTCCCATGTCTGTACAGATAAGTCTTGAAGAAATTTATCTTCATTAAAATTTTTCATATTTCTTATTTCAATAATGTTTTCTAGGCTTTTGGGGGCAACATTAATCTTCCTTATTGCATAAATAAGACTATGATCACTCATTCCAGTATGAATAACACCACTACTTGAAATTTTTTTGGGATGATTTGTTATAAAATGGTCAATTGGTGTAGAAGATGTCATAGTTACCCTTGTAGGTTCATTAATTAACTGAGACAATTGATATACCTCAAACAGTGATGCTAATTTCTTTGTTGAGTGATCAGAATTTAACTTCATAAGGTCACAATTAAGAACACCCAGAAAATAAATTTCTTTATTTTCATAATCAATGATTTGCAACAATGTATATATGTATGTATATATATATGTATGTATATATATATATGTATGTATATATATATATATATATATATATATATACATACATACATACATATATCCATGGATTCTAGTCACTCAAAAATTCAGTGTGCAAGCTCGGGGACTGGTATGTTGTTGACCAAGCCATACTTAGGTACCGTATTCAAGCAAATCGATTTGGTCTCGTTCTTTCTTTCCTAGTATGGATCTCTCGCAAGTTGTTTCCATTATTTGAACACTGAAGCCAGTAAATGATTTAAGATCGGGAAAGGAAAAGGCTTTCTTGGTTTCTGCAGCTGGTCCCCTCGCCCATTGCGCAAAGCGCGGTGCGAGGGTACTAATCTCGACGTGCGTAGAGTTTTTTTTACACGCATGGTGACGAGGGAGAAAAATTCCGCAGTTTTTGAATAATCCCCTCCCCCACCACGCGAAGCACGGTGCGAGAGTGCTAATCTCGACGTGCCTGGAGTCCTGTTACACGCGTGGTGACTAGGGAGAAAAATTTTTGCTTGGTGTATGTAAGTTTATGTATACATATATATATATATATATATATATATATATATATATATATATATATATATGTATATGGATTTAACTGGTATTTATTGGTAAAGTAGAATGAAGATTCTGGTTCATTCATCTCAGTAGGACGGTTACTTTTGAATATTTTGCAGTATTTAAACGGACAACGTTCATGGTCAATTGTTTGAGAAGTGGGATAGCACACTCATCGTCCAGAAGAGTTGTCCAGGCCATGACAGTCTTTGGATGCTTTCTCCACTTTCTACACAAAGATTTCATCGCCTCAATCAGGATTTATTCGCTATAAAATGTCACCCCGCTAATGACGTTAGGATGTATTTTTGGCTCAAAACAAAAATGCAAGGTAAACAGCTACCTGGTAACTCGCTGCAAAGCTACTTGTTTTTGGTCACCAAATTATCCTTCGGTAAAACAGTTGTCCGCTTCAGTCTTTCTCACTTCGAGAGTGATTTGTGCATGATGACCTTTACCGCATTCCACCAGTAATGCTTTCATCATTATTTTAAAACCTTTAAAGAAAGTTTAAGTCGTCTATGTGTAAATTTACCGTTGAACCCTTTGTATTGAGGTGCCACTGAATGCTTAGTTGAAAATACGCAAGAGTTGCAGGTTTGTACGCCATTTTCTTTTTTTGATGTTTTACGTTGGAAAAAGTACGTCTTTTACTTCCCTCTTCTCGTTCTTCTTTCGACAGAACTTGCACAAGGTTTGCTTGTCGTATTTTGTTTTATGTTTTGTATTTTCCGATTTTTGGTCAGCGATAAAAATGCAAAACTCATTTGTGATTTCTTTGTTTATTTCGTCCGTTTCGTAATTCGTTTCATCTTCGTCAACAAAGTCTTGTACCTCTGGATGAATACTTAGCATATATCTTCTTCATAGTACTTCTAATAGACATTTTTAGCCAACTTTGGGATAATATAGAATTTATCAGTTTTTTAAGACAAAAATATCAGAAAAAAAATTTTCACTCATGAGCTGTCGGTGATGCTGATATCCGACCGGTAACCTTTGAGAATGATCGAATTCTAAGACGGAAAACCTGGCTATCTAATAAAAAATCTTTCTTTAAAGCAAAAAGAGTGAAAATTTTGATTGATAAACGCCTCGAAATATCTCAAGATCGCAATCAATGCAGGGTCTTGCTACGAACATCCATTGATAAGCAGTAGAATTGTCAGAATGGATCTCTTATCATTTATTAAATCGTTAAAGGTTATTCTCACCAAACATTTTGTTTTATTAAAACAGAATAGAAATTTTAAACGTAAATGTGACGACAAGCAGTTTAAATGTAAAATAATTTCCAGTTTGGGTTGTTAATATTTGTGGCCAAATATTGTGTTTTCTTTATTGCATTCCGTCTTCCAGTTATAGTAAGGACGATTTGTCTTTTTGACAACTTTAAAAAGTTATCAATGTTACTTGGATTCTCGAGAGATGTATTGGAAGGGTGGGCGAGAGTTTGTTGCGTACACGTATTTTGTAGTTTATGTCGGTATATATATGTAGGTATATATTTAAGGATTCCGGTAACTCAAGTATGCTGTGTGTAAGCTGGAGGACTGGTATGTTGTTGACCAAACGTTACTTAGGTTACTTAGATCCGTATTGAAGCAAATCGATTTGGTCTCGTTCTTCTTTCGACAGAACTTTCACAAGGTTTGCTTGTCGTACTTTGTTTTATGTTTTGTATTTTCCGATTTTAGGTCAGCAATAAAAATGCAGAAATCTTTCGTGTTTTCTTTGTTTATTTTGTGGATTTCGTAATTCGTTTCATCTTCGCTATCAAAGTCTTTTACATTCGGATGAATACTCACTAGAAATTTGTAATTAACTTTGAGATAAGATAATGTAGGATTTATCAGTTTTTTAAGACAAAAAATATCAAAATAACTTTTTTCAATCATAAGCTATCCGTAATGCGGTTAGCAGACTGGTAACCTATGAGAATGCTCTGCTTTTAAGAGGAAAAGTGTTGCCATCTACTAAAGTGTCTTTCTTCAAAGTGAAAAAAAGTGATAAGTTTGATCTGAAAACGACACGAAATACGTCAAGATTGCAACTAATACACGGTCTTGATACGAACATCCATTGTTTAGCAGTAGAATTGTCAGAATAGATCTCACCATTTGTGAAACCGTTAAAGGTTATTCTCACCAAATGTTTTGTTTTAATAAAACAGAGTCGAAATTTCAAACGTAAATATGAGACGAGTAGTTTAAATATAAAACAATTTCCAGTTTGGGTTATTAATATTCGTGTCCAAATGTTGTGTTTTCCTTAAATTGCATACCCTCTTCCAGTTATAGTAAGTAGGATTTGTCTTTTTGACAATTTTGAAAAATTATCAATGTTACTTGGACTCTCGAAAGATATATTGGCAGGGTGGGCGAGGGGTTGTTGCGTGCACGTATTTCTAGTTAGAAGGACTACAGCGACGCACTGCTTGAATCGTCATGATAACGGACAGTAGTGACTCTGCACTCGTAAATCTTAATTGGAAATCACTAGGTAGTAGGCAAAAGAAACATATTCTCAAACTTGTTGAGAAATATCTTAAAAGGCAGGTTCCGCAATGTATTATGCATTATTTTACTTTTAATCGAGATATTGCACGTAGGAAAACCGGACAGAGTAACTTACTTCATCTACCTAAAGTGAGGACCGAAGAAGCGAAAAGGTATTTCTATTATAACGTATATATTGTTTTTAATAGTTTTAACTTTTAGCTGACCTTACTTGTGTAGTAATTAGGTACTTTTTAGATGGATTGTACATTGTATTGTATTGTATTGTATTGTATTGTATTGTATATTACAGGGCTTTTATTGTTGACTGTGTTTATTTAACACTGACAAGATTATCCTTTTTAAATAATAGTTTTTCATTCATTTAACTAGTAAATTCCACCGACGGGAACACCATTAAACACCACCACAAAGAATGTTTCGTACCAGAAAAAGGATGGTAATTTTGGTTGCGGACAACTGCCCAAACATTCACATCCTCACTTCAGTACTTCCGATAATACATATGGACAATTTTTCCCAACGCCGAGAGCAGTTTCAAGGTCGCAAATCAAAGCAGGCTACATGGTGATATTCTCTATATGACTCACTATTGAACTGGAAACTCAAGATTGTTATCGAACCCTTCCGTTCGCTATGCCACTGAAGACTGATACCAAGAAGGCAGAAGTCGAATGACCCTCAATTTGCTTTCAAATGAATTGATTCTCGAGTACTTTCCTAAAGATTATTGGCAAGGCCTAATGACTAGTACAATTTGTTTAAGAATTACCCAAAGTACTTTTTTTCAATCAAAGACAAACAAACGAATTCTGTTACAACAAATATTGAACTATACTTACTGTAAGTAGAAGAATCTCTTATCATAGTTGCCAACACTGTCATTATGTAAATACTTTCGAAAGTCATCCTTGATCGTGTTGTACGTAAGAATTCAGGATCCTGAGTACAGGACAATCTAAATAAATATAGGGATAAAAGATTACCTCGTACGCGATTAATACTTGTTTCGTGGTTGAATCATCATTTTTTTAACAGCGATTGAAACACGCTTTGAATTAGGCCATTGGGGTGAATGACATTTTTTTTTGGACAAGCCTAAATGTTCTCACTTTTCAGAATCAAACTTTCGAGGTTAAGCGCCATGAGTAAAAACTGCGTTTGTCATTCGCGCACGTACTTTCAGGTGGTAAGAATAATACAGGACCAAATAAATACATACATACATACATACATACATAAATACATACATAAATACATACATAAATACATACATAAATAAATAAATAAACAATTTGATGAATACGTAAATAAATACCCCAAATAAGTAAATAGGTATATAAGAAAATAAGAAATAAATATCGTAATTAACTTAATTACTTAACAGATATATAAAAAAATATACGACTCAGACTTCTGAGTTGAGCTTTAAAGTGGGAAGGATGCGAACAAATGCCAAGAGATTCCTTTAGTGCATATGTCTGACTAGTTCAAATGTTTAAAAGTTAGAAGTATAGAGTAATCGGCTATCTCTCTTTCTGTTTCCCTCGCGTGTACCGAGCACATGATCAGCGAAGGCACTTCTTGTTTCTTTAAGTTCTTCAAAATCATCACACTAAAGCTTTTTAAATTTTGAAATCCAGACCCCTTAACACCCTCCCTGCTGGGCATGCAATTCTTACCAAAATTAAAAATAAAGCTCCCGCTAACGGCGGCAGTTCTTAATGAAGCAATAATATATGTCAAGATGAAAAATGTTATTTTCCTTCTTTTTAGCTTACTTTGTGCAAATATGTCGTATTTGGGATACATTGGTGAAAACTTTGTTTTTGAACCATAAATGCCTAATCTAATACCCAAATTGTGTTTGAGTATGATACTACCAACATTGCATTGTTCTTCAACATGGCCACATACCACCGTGACACAGAATAAACGATGAATCAGAACTGCATTGCAACTGTCATGAAAATTTATCCCCTATTTTTATGCCTTGTGGTAGGACGTTATTTTACAGGCGAGTAACTGTGGCAGTTTGACCTTCCCTCGTCGTTTTGCTTGTTAAATGTAAACACATGAAAAATATGTCAGGAAAACCAGAACAACATAATTATTGATTTGTGTCTGTATTTTTAAAGAATAGGAACCCGTAGTTGGTAAATACAAGAGAAAAGTTTATAATAGTTTTTGTGTGGTGTTTTCCGCTACTGTCTAGTAAATTACGGTAAAAAAAGTTTATCAAGAAAAATACGAATGCAGCGATCAATGACACATCAGGAGAGCCATTATTGAGAATTAATATTTGATTGAGTTGCAAGAGTTCAGAATGGAAGAGGTGGTATAAGGAAAGATTAAATTTTATAGGTGTAGTTATCAAGTAAAGTGTATATAAGAACTCGTTTAAAGGGCAGCGAAATGAAACTAACAAAGTTCGTAATTAACCAGTGAAAGTGGGTTTTCGATAAACCCAGGACGACAAGCCCTTAGAGCGATTAAAACATCTAGGAAACAAAGAGTAGAATTAGTTTCAAGTTCACTGGTAAAATTTAAATTAGGGTGCTGTGAATTCAAGTAATTTTGGGAGAAAAGAAAAACAAATTCAGCCAGGCAATCATCTAAACAATTACGCTCATGATATGATAAGAAAAGCTACTATCTCAACGGGAAATGCTACTCCATTAAAGTCAATTTTTTAGACATTTTTTGAAAGGGAATTTACGAGCCAACAAGCACCAAAAAACTTATCATCGTTATTTCTCATGTGAATGAAACCTTTTTTATTACTTCTTAAGCTTTCCGGTCATTCAATGAACGAGGAACAACTCAAAGGCTCATAGCAAACAATGTTTGGCTAATGATGATATATATTTTCAACAGTCAAACCTGACCCTTCAGACAACCACTCACTAGTTCTATTATTAATTGGTACACCCCCTGTTTCAATAAACTTTCCAATATCTCCTCAATTAACTATTGTAGTAGCCGGACTATTAAAATAAGCCGGTGGTCTTGTCTCACCCTGATCTGTTTACTTTTCGAAAGTGACGCTAATAGTTTCAAACGCCTTTATTCTCCTCAATCTTGGTAAGTTGAGTTGGAGCAGGTTTCCAACTACTATTCGACTTTCACTGATTTGGAGAAGGACGTTGTTATCCTTGAACAGGTTTATTTCATATGATATCTCATACCCGTTCAATTTCCCTGAACATTTCAAAAGTTTTCAACCAATCTTCTCCAGGATCTTCATCTAGTAACAAGTTCATGACCTCATCCATTTCATCATTATATTTTACCACATTTTCTATGTATTCATCACCACTCATTTCACTTCTAAGGTTAATCGGCTTTACGCTTACACACTAATTTTAAACCTTGTTACTAGGCTTCATGGTTAATCTTGATCTTGATCTCCGATTCCTTTTAACGTTAGTAGACCTTTTAACTATGGAAACGATTCTTCTAATTATCTCACCAAAGCCCCTTTCCTGCTCATTTCCTTTGACTTCTTGTACAATTTTCACAATTTTTTCAACAATTCTAAACCTTAGGTTGATTACAAATTTTACGAATCTCTCAAAACGATTTGGATGGTCCATTATACTCATAGGTTTGCAAATTTTCTTTTTTCTTAAATTTGAACCAACTTCAGATAATGTTATGTGATACCATTTTTAAGTTGTGCTCAAAAGTTAGTGAACCCCTCAATCAAACACACATAATCAGGTTGTGATCAAAATCTTGTTCCTTTATTGTAAAGCAGTGTAATAAAACATTTATATTTCACAATGTTCTCTTAGTGTATTATGATTGTTTTTAATTGTTACTATCTGTCTATCAATAAAACGAGTCATCACGATAAGGGGTCTGTCCAAAAGTAAGTGAAGCTTTCACTATTATTTAGTTGAATCTTCTTTGGCTGCGATGACCTCAACCAAGCGTTTTCTGTAGTCCGAGACCAAATGCTGGCATCTTTCTGGAGAAATCTCGGACTACTCCTCGTCACAGAACCTGCGCAGATCATCCAGATTTAATGGTTTCCTGTGATGGACGGCACGCTTAAGATTAGTCCAGAGCATCACAACAGGATTGAGGTCAGGACTCTGGCTAAGCCGTTCCAAAACAGTAATTTCCTTTCTCGGGAATCAGGCCTGAGTTGATCTGCTTGTGTGCTTTGGATCATTGTCTTGTTGCATAATCTAGCCACGACTAAGCTTTAAGTTCTCGACAGATGGAGTGATGTTCTCATATAACATGTACTGGTAGGCTGCAGAATTCATGATACCATTAATGTGAGCCAGGCCGCCAGTTCCTGTAGCAGCAAAACATCCCCACACCATAATTCTCCCACCACCATGCTTCACTGTGGGTACCAGGTTTTTCTCTTTGAAGGCTGCATTTGATTTCCGCCAAACATAGCGTTTCTCATTATGACGAAAAAACTCAATTTTGGTTTCGTCTGTCCACAAAACGTTTTTCCAGTACTCAAGTCTTGTTAAGGTGGGCTTTAGCAAACTTCAGTCTTTTTTTTTTTACTGCTTCTTCAGTAATGGCTTCTTTCTAGCCACCCTGCCATGGAGACCAGACTGGTTCAGCGTTCTCCGTATGGTTGAGCTGTCAACACGTACACCAGCCTGTCCCAGGTTAACTTGGAGTTCCCTAGAAGTGACCCTGGGATTTTTAGAAGCCTCTGAAATCAGTTTTCTGGCTGTTCTGTCTGAGATCTTTCTTGGACGGCCACTATTATGCATGCATGGTTGCATCTCAAAGGAAAACCTCAGGGCCACGGATGGTTAGCAAATATAACAAAACTTTAATTAGTAGAAACTTAGTCGAGTACTATTGCAAATGCTGCATTCTGATTGGCTACGCTACTGGCTATCTATTCGTAAATAGATAGCGAGTAACGAAAATGGCCTCCGCCTCTCGTTTTTGTGAAGTTTCTAAAGACGAAATAGAATGCTTACTTGAAAGTGCAGTCTCAGAGAAGACGAAAAATGTTCTTTGCAAAGTGTTTCTACTAAAAGAATTAGATTATTTGCTCTCGATTTCTTTGAGTTGATAGTTGACGAGGGCTTTGCCCTCGTCAACTATCACCTCATAGAAATCTCGAGCTCATAATCTAATTGTTAATTAGAAGTGTCTGAATTGTACATTAATAGTTCTGCATCCCTGCACAGTTGTTTCTGATGGGGTTCACTAACTTTTGCACAGACCCCTTATCATGATGACTCGTTTTATGAAACGTATGGAAAACCATAAGTCATTGCTTGCCATCCGGAGACTCTGATAGGCCTACATTTGCAAAAGATGCCACTTTAGTTGCAGAGGAATTTAATAATTTTTTTGCTAATGTGGGAATGAACAGTGCAAAATTAGCTGGACAAACGACACGTAAATTTGACTTACCACCTTTTATTCGTCCCTTGGCACCTGATATAGTTATAGAAGATGACAACATGTTCCATCTTAAACAATGACAACAGAGGACGTAAGTGAATCTATTACTAACATGCCTTCAAATAAAACTCCAGGAAATGATATAATTCATATAAAAGTTCTTAAAGATTGTTTATCTTCAATAGTTTATTCGATTACATCAATAATTAACTCAGGCTTCCTCACTGGATCATTTCCTAGCCAATGGAAACAACCTGAGATTATTCCTATCCCAAAGAACGACGAATACAAAGAAGCAGAGAATAATGGTCTAATTTCCTTTCTATCTGTCCTTTCTAAAGTTTGTGAACGTGCAGTCCATAATCTGTTTACAAATTACCTTACTTAAAGTGGTAGATTTCCAACTAAGCAAGGTAGAAATAGAATACAACATTGAACTGAAACACTAGGTCTTGCAGTAACTGATTACATTTGGGATGCTATGGACAGAAGACGAGTAACTGCTATGGTCTTACCAGACTTCTCCAAAGCATTTGATAGTATCAGTCATTTCTTATTCCTGGAGAAATTGGAAACTTTTGGAGTTTCACCGATCGTTTTACAGTGGTTCGCTAGCTATCTTTCTCAACGTCGACAACACATTCGAGTCGGTAAAATCCTTTCGACTTTCAGGACTGTGACGTATGGTGTTCAACATAGCTCAATTTTGGGACCATTGTTATTCAATTCATACACCCATGACCTTCCTTCCTGGTGTATTGCTTCAGAGATTGACTCTTGGTGATACGAAATTTTACACGGCACGTAAACTTCAAACTACGCAATGACACTGACTTACGCCCTCCTAAGTTTAGGACAACTGCTGGACAACGCAGATTAATCTATCGTTTATGTAAGATATGTGAGACATAAGAAATGTTTCAATTTTTAAAAATACACTTATGACAGATTTATTTCAACTGAACCTAATTATGTTACTTCATTATGGTTTGTTTCACACAACTGTGTAATATCATATTTTTTACATAAGTTATTGATGTAATTATATAAGACTTTTATTATTTCATGACAAATTGTTTTAGGACTAGACCTTTTTTATCACGACCATTTCTTTAAATTATTACTGTAAAGCCCTTTTAGGATGTGTTAAGAAACCATTACTACTATTACTAGTACCTTTGAAGTAATTGTTAAGTAAGTCTAAAGTATTGTCACAGTTATTACAAATAACTGCTAAATAACCAGCTATCTGATACTTTTGCAATATTTCTAACATTTTCACAAGATTGGAAGTAAGTTCGAGGAGTAAGACGTCTGTTCAAACGCACTTGGTTCAATAAAAAATTTTCGTCGTATTTTTAAATATTTGTTGATTCCTGTAATGACTATTGATTTACAAGCACGTATTTGGAGTGTTAGGCTTTCATTTGATTTAAGGAAGTCCTGTGATATCATTTTAAAATTAAGAAGTTTGTCTAAGAGCAGTTGAGATGACAGACAAGACAGACAAGACAGACGAGATGGCGGATATCGAAGGGTCCACAACTCGAAGCCGCTTAGACTACCGTAAAGATCTAGACAGCTAATTCAAGTCTGATGTATTTGTTGTATTTGTTAACAAAATTACTACTCATGAAGTTGAATGCTTTCTTGCTTCAGAAATTTTTAATGATTTGCTATTCTCAGTGACGAAGACCATCGTCTCCGAAGTCGTATCTCACACAGTTAGATCAATTGTTGTGAAGAAAATTGAGAATGCCGTACAGACATTACAAGAAAAAATGACCTATCTCGAACCCCAATTAACCAATGTCACCTGCCAACGACAGCGAGCAGTATTCCAGGCGCTTTAATAGGCGAATTTACGGTATTCCTGAGGTGAAAGATGAAGATTACTAGAATATTGTCTCCAAGTTCTACAAAGAAGAATTGCATTAAGATGTCGCTACGCATGGAATCGATAAGAGTTGTTTGCACGGGCGATTTTTGCTGCGATTTTTTGCTTCCTGACACATGCGATTGAGTGGATTGACTTGTGAACAGTGAACTCAATTTTATATCTGGAATGCTAACTCCCAGTCATTTGCACGGGCAAAAAGTGTAGCCAAGATGGCCGCCCATGGAGAGAACTTTGGAAGTCAATTTCAGTCTTCCTCAAGGTCTTGTACGTCAGTTCCAGTCCTTTGCACGACTTTAATCTTCAGTTTGTGTTTGGTTCTGCGTCGAAAACATTGTCAACCATGGAAAAAGTGCTCAGACGAAACATTACTGGACTAGTTTTACATTATGGAATATTTAAAAGGACTCATTGTTGCCGTGTGGCCTAAAAAGTGTACTAAATTGTCTGATGGTGGTAAACTAACGGGAAAAAGAGGACGAGCACTTTGTCGTTTCCTTAAGTAAATTTTCGAGGCCGTTTTGTAAGGTTTCTCGTTAGTTTGGTAATTTATTTTCGTTAGAATACATAACCTGTAACTCGGTTTGACTTTGTAGAAATATATTTGAAATTTTTAAACTCGTTTCTATCTTTTAAAGAAATATTTCGTGTGTATTTTGAAAGAAAACTCTTCAGAAAAGAGTAAAAAGTCACGTAGAAGACTGAAACTGACGTACAAGCCTGCGTAGGGGACTGAAACTGACGTCCAAAATTGGACTGCATGGGCGGCCATCTTGTCTTCACTTTTCATTGGCCAGTTAGCAAATCCAGATATGGAAATTGAGTTCACTGCTTGTGAATCATTTGTACGAAGCTGTCCGGTACAGTATTTTGGTTAGTTGCTTACTAAATAGCATGCTTCAGGATGAGAAAATCGCAAGAAGAATCACCTGTGTAAGCTGCCCTATAGAGTGCATAATGTTGTTAAATTTTTATCATACCATTCGAAAGTAAAGGTGTTGAAACATAAGCGAAGTTTGATGGGAAGAAAATTGTTTGTCAATGAAGATCTTACATCATTTAGCAAAGATTTAATTGTGTTGCCAGGAGAGGCCTGCCAAATCTTTCAGCATGGACTTCAGATGGAAAAGTCTTGGTGAAATTGCCAACTGATAATATTGTACGAATTAAATTTAAGGAGAACATTCAAACCTTTCAGCGAAGATTTTGCTCTCATTCCGAATGTGTTCTCTTATTTAATTTGGGTTGTATCATCTTACATTTTTTCTTCCGTGTAAATTCTTCTATGTCTGTGCACTATTTTATGCAGCCCGAGGTAAGTTTGTTGTACTTTACTTATTTTAATTTTAGCGGAGTTTAGTTTATAAATATACAAAACAGCTATCATGGTGTTTAATAATTACCCTATTTTTCGTTCTTGTCAGTTATTTATTTCATCGTCACTTACAAACTTTATTAGTAGATAATTATGTCATTCTATAGTAATTTACTTTAATTAATTTTACTTTCTGGTGATATTAAAATCATCCCTGCCCCTTCTCGCAATCTAACAAAAATGTAGGCCAAATTAATGCTACAAGTTTAAATGTTGAAGATAAATTTGATGAAATCACAACTCTTGTTTTTGAGCAACAACTTGATACTTTTTCTGTTTCAGAAACGTGGTTAGATCAGGGTGTTACCAGTGATTCATTTCGCCTTTCAGGTTTTATTCCAATGTACCGTTGAACAGAAGTAATAATAGGAGGGTCAGAGGTGTTGCGCTTTATATTTCATCAACCTTCGTATCTATGAGACGAACTGATCTTGAGCATAGCGATTTTGAATTACTATGTGTTGAAGTTCCAATCAATTCCTTAACTTTTGTTTGTGGAGTTTGCTATCGGCCACCCAACACCAATTCCGAAGACAATATTTCTCTTTTAGATCATTTTCAATTCTGTTTAGAAAAACGAAATTTAAAACCTGGTACCTTTGTTATACTCCACGGAGATTTTAATGTCCATTACGATTCTGAAAATGCTTTGAAAAAAATAAGAAACGTTTGAGTTCTTTGAAGAGTTGGACGAAGTGCTAGGATGTAAGCCAAATATAACACCAAAACACCTTGCTGAATGTGCTTTGGATCAGGATAAAGATTCCCCTCCAAGCACCAAGCCATGATTCAAACTCACCACAGCAAGTACAAGATGACAGCGATACCGATCCTGATAATGAATCCGAGAGGATCTTGACAAAAAACCAGCACGTCAAAACCAGCCCAGCAAAGGAAAACACCAGTCTCGAAAAAGCAAAGAACATTGGGTCTGATTTCTCTAATCTTGTGCAGTTTTCTGCAAGAAAGCCAGTTAAAGGATCACGAGTTTTTTGAGTGCTTGGCTGAGAAAGAAGCCGAACGAGAGTTGCGTAGTCAAAAAGCTCATGTTCGATTCTGTAAAGGAGATCCAAAAAATTTTTACAGGAGACAATTAATTCACAAAGCCCATGTGACACTACTTGAAAAACTTTTTATTATTATTGTTATATTGGAAAAATTTAAAATAATAGAAATTTTTTGTTTAATACTTGACATTTAACCAGAGTGTTTGTTCTGCATAAAAAGATACTGAAGAAAGAAATGTTTCATTACGCACTGCTTTTCTCATTGTTCTTGTTCTGTCGACAAAGGTTTAAATTAGTGGATGTAAAACAGTTGTTTCAATATAACATGTCTTTAATTATGTTTCTCAGTGTTGCTCCCATCTGCATTGACATCATGGCCTGGAAGGGATGCCACATGATTTTCATTCTCATCATTAGTTATATCAACTTCGGTAGTATCGATAACCTCCAAGCAAATATTTTGGAGTATGTAACAAGTGATGATTGTCGAGGACACTTTTTCCACTGATTCGTCGAGCTTGACCAGTAAATACTTCCATCTCCCTTTTTAGCAACCCGAATGCTCGCTCAATTGCGTACGACCCTTGAGTCTACTTAAAAATTATTAAACGCACTCTGTTTGTCGGCCATAGTACTACTTTCGGGAACGGTTTCCCTTGGTGTAGATGAGACCACGTTCAAAAGATCAAGGGAAATAAAACTATTAAAATATGTATATAAACCCAGTGATCATGGGCATCTGATTTCTACGTTTTAAAAAATATGGATATGAAACAAACGCACGGGAAAAGGTATACACAGCGACTAAGATTTAAGTACTGCTGGACCATTAAGTCCCTTAAAAGAACTGTGTGAAACTTAAAGCGAGGTAAAATATTACGCAAAGAGTAGGTATAAAAGAATTAGAAAGATCACGATACATTTCGGCAGACTACTTATCAACTGATATACTTCTGCTGATTCAAAAGAAACAAATCACCTGCATATATAGTCTCAAAAACTGATGACATCAACCCGAAGATATGCGGGAGGGTCAAAATAGGGCTAGCTGGAAAATAAATTTTTTTGCCGGCACAG